>CATQFJ010000215.1:0-54919 GCA_956483585.1 Gymnocheta viridis
AATAAAAAAAGACATGTGGCACTCGAGAACTGTTGCGGCAAAGCTATTGCATAGCATTTTCTTTTCAATAAAATGTATTAAATTAAAAAAAAATAACTAGCATAATTTTTTTTAATTAATAGAAAAGGCTATAGCCTTTTCTTTTGGAGCGTTACTGATACGCCAATAAAAAAAGACATGTGGCACTCGAGAACTGCCGCGGCAAAGCTATTGCATAGCATTTTCTTTTCAATAAAATGAACTAAATTAAAAAAAAAATAACTAACATAATTTTTTTTAATTAATAGAAAAGGCTATAGCCTTTTCTTTTGGAGCGTTACTGATACGCCAATAAAAAAAGACATGTGGCACTCGAGAACTGCCGCGGCAAAGCTATTGCATAGCATTTTCTTTTCAATAAAATGTATTAAATTAAAAAAAAATAACTAACATAATTTTTTTTAATTAATAGAAAAGGCTATAGCCTTTTCTTTTGGAGCGTTACTGATACGCCAATAAAAAAAGACATGTGGCACTCGAGAACTGCCGCGGCAAAGCTATTGCATAGCATTTTCTTTTCAATAAAATGTATTAAATTAAAAAAAAATAACTAACATAATTTTTTTTAATTAATAGAAAAGGCTATAGCCTTTTCTTTTGGAGCGTTACTGATACGCCAATAAAAAAAGACATGTGGCACTCGAGAACTGTTGCGGCAAAGCTATTGCATAGCATTTTCTTTTCAATAAAATGTATTAAATTAAAAAAAAATAACTAGCATAATTTTTTTTAATTAATAGAAAAGGCTATAGCCTTTTCTTTTGGAGCGTTACTGATACGCCAATAAAAAAAGACATGTGGCACTCGAGAACTGCCGCGGCAAAGCTATTGCATAGCATTTTCTTTTCAATAAAATGAACTAAATTAAAAAAAAATAACTAACATAATTTTTTTTAATTAATAGAAAAGGCTATAGCCTTTTCTTTTGGAGCGTTACTGATACGCCAATAAAAAAAGACATGTGGCACTCGAGAACTGCCGCGGCAAAGCTATTGCATAGCATTTTCTTTTCAATAAAATGTATTAAATTAAAAAAAAATAACTAACATAATTTTTTTTAATTAATAGAAAAGGCTATAGCCTTTTCTTTTGGAGCGTTACTGATACGCCAATAAAAAAAGACATGTGGCACTCGAGAACTGCCGCGGCAAAGCTATTGCATAGCATTTTCTTTTCAATAAAATGTATTAAATTAAAAAAAAATAACTAACATAATTTTTTTTAATTAATAGAAAAGGCTATAGCCTTTTCTTTTGGAGCGTTACTGATACGCCAATAAAAAAAGACATGTGGCACTCGAGAACTGCCGCGGCAAAGCTATTGCATAGCATTTTCTTTTCAATAAAATGAACTAAATTAAAAAAAAAATAACTAACATAATTTTTTTTAATTAATAGAAAAGGCTATAGCCTTTTCTTTTGGAGCGTTACTGATACGCCAATAAAAAAAGACATGTGGCACTCGAGAACTGCCGCGGCAAAGCTATTGCATAGCATTTTCTTTTCAATAAAATGAACTAAATTAAAAAAAAAATAACTAACATAATTTTTTTTAATTAATAGAAAAGGCTATAGCCTTTTCTTTTGGAGCGTTACTGATACGCCAATAAAAAAAGACATGTGGCACTCGAGAACTGCCGCGGCAAAGCTATTGCATAGCATTTTCTTTTCAATAAAATGTATTAAATTAAAAAAAAATAACTAACATAATTTTTTTTAATTAATAGAAAAGGCTATAGCCTTTTCTTTTGGAGCGTTACTGATACGCCAATAAAAAAAGACATGTGGCACTCGAGAACTGCCGCGGCAAAGCTATTGCATAGCATTTTCTTTTCAATAAAATGAACTAAATTAAAAAAAAAATAACTAACATAATTTTTTTTAATTAATAGAAAAGGCTATAGCCTTTTCTTTTGGAGCGTTACTGATACGCCAATAAAAAAAGACATGTGGCACTCGAGAACTGTTGCGGCAAAGCTATTGCATAGCATTTTCTGTTCAATAAAATGTATTAAATTAAAAAAAAATAACTAACATAATTTTTTTTAATTAATAGAAAAGGCTATAGCCTTTTCTTTTGGAGCGTTACTGATACGCCAATAAAAAAAGACATGTGGCACTCGAGAACTGCCGCGGCAAAGCTATTGCATAGCATTTTCTTTTCAATAAAATGAACTAAATTAAAAAAAAAATAACTAACATAATTTTTTTTAATTAATAGAAAAGGCTATAGCCTTTTCTTTTGGAGCGTTACTGATACGCCAATAAAAAAAGACATGTGGCACTCGAGAACTGCCGCGGCAAAGCTATTGCATAGCATTTTCTTTTCAATAAAATGTATTAAATTAAAAAAAAATAACTAACATAATTTTTTTTAATTAATAGAAAAGGCTATAGCCTTTTCTTTTGGAGCGTTACTGATACGCCAATAAAAAAAGACATGTGGCACTCGAGAACTGCCGCGGCAAAGCTATTGCATAGCATTTTCTTTTCAATAAAATGAACTAAATTAAAAAAAAAATAACTAACATAATTTTTTTTAATTAATAGAAAAGGCTATAGCCTTTTCTTTTGGAGCGTTACTGATACGCCAATAAAAAAAGACATGTGGCACTCGAGAACTGCCGCGGCAAAGCTATTGCATAGCATTTTCTTTTCAATAAAATGTATTAAATTAAAAAAAAATAACTAACATAATTTTTTTTAATTAATAGAAAAGGCTATAGCCTTTTCTTTTGGAGCGTTACTGATACGCCAATAAAAAAAGACATGTGGCACTCGAGAACTGTTGCGGCAAAGCTATTGCATAGCATTTTCTTTTCAATAAAATGTATTAAATTAAAAAAAAATAACTAACATAATTTTTTTTAATTAATAGAAAAGGCTATAGCCTTTTCTTTTGGAGCGTTACTGATACGCCAATAAAAAAAGACATGTGGCACTCGAGAACTGTTGCGGCAAAGCTATTGCATAGCATTTTCTTTTCAATAAAATGTATTAAATTAAAAAAAAATAACTAACATAATTTTTTTTAATTAATAGAAAAGGCTATAGCCTTTTCTTTTGGAGCGTTACTGATACGCCAATAAAAAAAGACATGTGGCACTCGAGAACTGCCGCGGCAAAGCTATTGCATAGCATTTTCTTTTCAATAAAATGTATTAAATTAAAAAAAAATAACTAACATAATTTTTTTTAATTAATAGAAAAGGCTATAGCCTTTTCTTTTGGAGCGTTACTGATACGCCAATAAAAAAAGACATGTGGCACTCGAGAACTGTTGCGGCAAAGCTATTGCATAGCATTTTCTTTTCAATAAAATGTATTAAATTAAAAAAAAATAACTAGCATAATTTTTTTTAATTAATAGAAAAGGCTATAGCCTTTTCTTTTGGAGCGTTACTGATACGCCAATAAAAAAAGACATGTGGCACTCGAGAACTGCCGCGGCAAAGCTATTGCATAGCATTTTCTTTTCAATAAAATGAACTAAATTAAAAAAAAATAACTAACATAATTTTTTTTAATTAATAGAAAAGGCTATAGCCTTTTCTTTTGGAGCGTTACTGATACGCCAATAAAAAAAGACATGTGGCACTCGAGAACTGCCGCGGCAAAGCTATTGCATAGCATTTTCTTTTCAATAAAATGTATTAAATTAAAAAAAAATAACTAACATAATTTTTTTTAATTAATAGAAAAGGCTATAGCCTTTTCTTTTGGAGCGTTACTGATACGCCAATAAAAAAAGACATGTGGCACTCGAGAACTGCCGCGGCAAAGCTATTGCATAGCATTTTCTTTTCAATAAAATGAACTAAATTAAAAAAAAAATAACTAACATAATTTTTTTTAATTAATAGAAAAGGCTATAGCCTTTTCTTTTGGAGCGTTACTGATACGCCAATAAAAAAAGACATGTGGCACTCGAGAACTGCCGCGGCAAAGCTATTGCATAGCATTTTCTTTTCAATAAAATGTATTAAATTAAAAAAAAATAACTAACATAATTTTTTTTAATTAATAGAAAAGGCTATAGCCTTTTCTTTTGGAGCGTTACTGATACGCCAATAAAAAAAGACATGTGGCACTCGAGAACTGCCGCGGCAAAGCTATTGCATAGCATTTTCTTTTCAATAAAATGTATTAAATTAAAAAAAAATAACTAACATAATTTTTTTTAATTAATAGAAAAGGCTATAGCCTTTTCTTTTGGAGCGTTACTGATACGCCAATAAAAAAAGACATGTGGCACTCGAGAACTGCCGCGGCAAAGCTATTGCATAGCATTTTCTTTTCAATAAAATGAACTAAATTAAAAAAAAAATAACTAACATAATTTTTTTTAATTAATAGAAAAGGCTATAGCCTTTTCTTTTGGAGCGTTACTGATACGCCAATAAAAAAAGACATGTGGCACTCGAGAACTGCCGCGGCAAAGCTATTGCATAGCATTTTCTTTTCAATAAAATGAACTAAATTAAAAAAAAAATAACTAACATAATTTTTTTTAATTAATAGAAAAGGCTATAGCCTTTTCTTTTGGAGCGTTACTGATACGCCAATAAAAAAAGACATGTGGCACTCGAGAACTGCCGCGGCAAAGCTATTGCATAGCATTTTCTTTTCAATAAAATGAACTAAATTAAAAAAAAAATAACTAACATAATTTTTTTTAATTAATAGAAAAGGCTATAGCCTTTTCTTTTGGAGCGTTACTGATACGCCAATAAAAAAAGACATGTGGCACTCGAGAACTGTTGCGGCAAAGCTATTGCATAGCATTTTCTGTTCAATAAAATGTATTAAATTAAAAAAAAATAACTAACATAATTTTTTTTAATTAATAGAAAAGGCTATAGCCTTTTCTTTTGGAGCGTTACTGATACGCCAATAAAAAAAGACATGTGGCACTCGAGAACTGCCGCGGCAAAGCTATTGCATAGCATTTTCTTTTCAATAAAATGAACTAAATTAAAAAAAAAATAACTAACATAATTTTTTTTAATTAATAGAAAAGGCTATAGCCTTTTCTTTTGGAGCGTTACTGATACGCCAATAAAAAAAGACATGTGGCACTCGAGAACTGCCGCGGCAAAGCTATTGCATAGCATTTTCTTTTCAATAAAATGTATTAAATTAAAAAAAAATAACTAACATAATTTTTTTTAATTAATAGAAAAGGCTATAGCCTTTTCTTTTGGAGCGTTACTGATACGCCAATAAAAAAAGACATGTGGCACTCGAGAACTGCCGCGGCAAAGCTATTGCATAGCATTTTCTTTTCAATAAAATGAACTAAATTAAAAAAAAATAACTAACATAATTTTTTTTAATTAATAGAAAAGGCTATAGCCTTTTCTTTTGGAGCGTTACTGATACGCCAATAAAAAAAGACATGTGGCACTCGAGAACTGTTGCGGCAAAGCTATTGCATAGCATTTTCTTTTCAATAAAATGTATTAAATTAAAAAAAAATAACTAACATAATTTTTTTTAATTAATAGAAAAGGCTATAGCCTTTTCTTTTGGAGCGTTACTGATACGCCAATAAAAAAAGACATGTGGCACTCGAGAACTGTTGCGGCAAAGCTATTGCATAGCATTTTCTTTTCAATAAAATGTATTAAATTAAAAAAAAATAACTAACATAATTTTTTTTAATTAATAGAAAAGGCTATAGCCTTTTCTTTTGGAGCGTTACTGATACGCCAATAAAAAAAGACATGTGGCACTCGAGAACTGCCGCGGCAAAGCTATTGCATAGCATTTTCTTTTCAATAAAATGTATTAAATTAAAAAAAAATAACTAACATAATTTTTTTTAATTAATAGAAAAGGCTATAGCCTTTTCTTTTGGAGCGTTACTGATACGCCAATAAAAAAAGACATGTGGCACTCGAGAACTGCCGCGGCAAAGCTATTGCATAGCATTTTCTTTTCAATAAAATGTATTAAATTAAAAAAAAATAACTAACATAATTTTTTTAATTATTAGAAAAGGCTATAGCCTTTTCTTTTGGAGCGTTACTGATACGCCAATAAAAAAAGACATGTGGCACTCGAGAACTGCCGCGGCAAAGCTATTGCATAGCATTTTCTTTTCAATAAAATGTACTAAATTAAAAAAAAATAACTAACATAATTTTTTTTAATTAATAGAAAAGGCTATAGCCTTTTCTTTTGGAGCGTTACTGATACGCCAATAAAAAAAGACATGTGGCACTCGAGAACTGTTGCGGCAAAGCTATTGCATAGCATTTTCTTTTCAATAAAATGTATTAAATTAAAAAAAAATAACTAACATAATTTTTTTTAATTAATAGAAAAGGCTATAGCCTTTTCTTTTGGAGCGTTACTGATACGCCAATAAAAAAAGACATGTGGCACTCGAGAACTGCCGCGGCAAAGCTATTGCATAGCATTTTCTTTTCAATAAAATGTACTAAATTAAAAAAAAATAACTAACATAATTTTTTTTAATTAATAGAAAAGGCTATAGCCTTTTCTTTTGGAGCGTTACTGATACGCCAATAAAAAAAGACATGTGGCACTCGAGAACTGCCGCGGCAAAGCTATTGCATAGCATTTTCTTTTCAATAAAATGAACTAAATTAAAAAAAAAATAACTAACATAATTTTTTTTAATTAATAGAAAAGGCTATAGCCTTTTCTTTTGGAGCGTTACTGATACGCCAATAAAAAAAGACATGTGGCACTCGAGAACTGCCGCGGCAAAGCTATTGCATAGCATTTTCTTTTCAATAAAATGTATTAAATTAAAAAAAAAATAACTAACATAATTTTTTTAATTAATAGAAAAGGCTATAGCCTTTTCTTTTGGAGCGTTACTGATACGCCAATAAAAAAAGACATGTGGCACTCGAGAACTGTTGCGGCAAAGCTATTGCATAGCATTTTCTTTTCAATAAAATGTATTAAATTAAAAAAAAATAACTAACATAATTTTTTTTAATTAATAGAAAAGGCTATAGCCTTTTCTTTTGGAGCGTTACTGATACGCCAATAAAAAAAGACATGTGGCACTCGAGAACTGCCGCGGCAAAGCTATTGCATAGCATTTTCTTTTCAATAAAATGTATTAAATTAAAAAAAAATAACTAACATAATTTTTTTTAATTAATAGAAAAGGCTATAGCCTTTTCTTTTGGAGCGTTACTGATACGCCAATAAAAAAAGACATGTGGCACTCGAGAACTGCCGCGGCAAAGCTATTGCATAGCATTTTCTTTTCAATAAAATGAACTAAATTAAAAAAAAAATAACTAACATAATTTTTTTTAATTAATAGAAAAGGCTATAGCCTTTTCTTTTGGAGCGTTACTGATACGCCAATAAAAAAAGACATGTGGCACTCGAGAACTGTTGCGGCAAAGCTATTGCATAGCATTTTCTGTTCAATAAAATGTATTAAATTAAAAAAAAATAACTAACATAATTTTTTTTAATTAATAGAAAAGGCTATAGCCTTTTCTTTTGGAGCGTTACTGATACGCCAATAAAAAAAGACATGTGGCACTCGAGAACTGCCGCGGCAAAGCTATTGCATAGCATTTTCTTTTCAATAAAATGAACTAAATTAAAAAAAAATAACTAACATAATTTTTTTTAATTAATAGAAAAGGCTATAGCCTTTTCTTTTGGAGCGTTACTGATACGCCAATAAAAAAAGACATGTGGCACTCGAGAACTGCCGCGGCAAAGCTATTGCATAGCATTTTCTTTTCAATAAAATGTATTAAATTAAAAAAAAATAACTAACATAATTTTTTTTAATTAATAGAAAAGGCTATAGCCTTTTCTTTTGGAGCGTTACTGATACGCCAATAAAAAAAGACATGTGGCACTCGAGAACTGCCGCGGCAAAGCTATTGCATAGCATTTTCTTTTCAATAAAATGTATTAAATTAAAAAAAAAATAACTAACATAATTTTTTTTAATTAATAGAAAAGGCTATAGCCTTTTCTTTTGGAGCGTTACTGATACGCCAATAAAAAAAGACATGTGGCACTCGAGAACTGCCGCGGCAAAGCTATTGCATAGCATTTTCTTTTCAATAAAATGTATTAAATTAAAAAAAAATAACTAACATAATTTTTTTTAATTAATAGAAAAGGCTATAGCCTTTTCTTTTGGAGCGTTACTGATACGCCAATAAAAAAAGACATGTGGCACTCGAGAACTGCCGCGGCAAAGCTATTGCATAGCATTTTCTTTTCAATAAAATGTACTAAATTAAAAAAAAATAACTAACATAATTTTTTTTAATTAATAGAAAAGGCTATAGCCTTTTCTTTTGGAGCGTTACTGATACGCCAATAAAAAAAGACATGTGGCACTCGAGAACTGCTGCGGCAAAGCTATTGCATAGCATTTTCTTTTCAATAAAATGTATTAAATTAAAAAAAAATAACTAACATAATTTTTTTTAATTAATAGAAAAGGCTATAGCCTTTTCTTTTGGAGCGTTACTGATACGCCAATAAAAAAAGACATGTGGCACTCGAGAACTGCCGCGGCAAAGCTATTGCATAGCATTTTCTTTTCAATAAAATGTACTAAATTAAAAAAAAATAACTAACATAATTTTTTTTAATTAATAGAAAAGGCTATAGCCTTTTCTTTTGGAGCGTTACTGATACGCCAATAAAAAAAGACATGTGGCACTCGAGAACTGCCGCGGCAAAGCTATTGCATAGCATTTTCTTTTCAATAAAATGAACTAAATTAAAAAAAAAATAACTAACATAATTTTTTTTAATTAATAGAAAAGGCTATAGCCTTTTCTTTTGGAGGTTACTGATACGCCAATAAAAAAAGACATGTGGCACTCGAGAACTGCCGCGGCAAAGCTATTGCATAGCATTTTCTTTTCAATAAAATGTATTAAATTAAAAAAAAAATAACTAACATAATTTTTTTTAATTAATAGAAAAGGCTATAGCCTTTTCTTTTGGAGCGTTACTGATACGCCAATAAAAAAAGACATGTGGCACTCGAGAACTGTTGCGGCAAAGCTATTGCATAGCATTTTCTTTTCAATAAAATGTATTAAATTAAAAAAAAATAACTAACATAATTTTTTTTAATTAATAGAAAAGGCTATAGCCTTTTCTTTTGGAGCGTTACTGATACGCCAATAAAAAAAGACATGTGGCACTCGAGAACTGCCGCGGCAAAGCTATTGCATAGCATTTTCTTTTCAATAAAATGAACTAAATTAAAAAAAAAATAACTAACATAATTTTTTTTAATTAATAGAAAAGGCTATAGCCTTTTCTTTTGGAGCGTTACTGATACGCCAATAAAAAAAGACATGTGGCACTCGAGAACTGTTGCGGCAAAGCTATTGCATAGCATTTTCTGTTCAATAAAATGTATTAAATTAAAAAAAAATAACTAACATAATTTTTTTTAATTAATAGAAAAGGCTATAGCCTTTTCTTTTGGAGCGTTACTGATACGCCAATAAAAAAAGACATGTGGCACTCGAGAACTGTTGCGGCAAAGCTATTGCATAGCATTTTCTATTCAATAAAATGTATTAAATTAAAAAAAAATAACTAACATAATTTTTTTTAATTAATAGAAAAGGCTATAGCCTTTTCTTTTGGAGCGTTACTGATACGCCAATAAAAAAAGACATGTGGCACTCGAGAACTGTTGCGGCAAAGCTATTGCATAGCATTTTCTGTTCAATAAAATGTATTAAATTAAAAAAAAATAACTAACATAATTTTTTTTAATTAATAGAAAAGGCTATAGCCTTTTCTTTTGGAGCGTTACTGATACGCCAATAAAAAAAGACATGTGGCACTCGAGAACTGTTGCGGCAAAGCTATTGCATAGCATTTTCTGTTCAATAAAATGTATTAAATTAAAAAAAAATAACTAACATAATTTTTTTTAATTAATAGAAAAGGCTATAGCCTTTTCTTTTGGAGCGTTACTGATACGCCAATAAAAAAAGACATGTGGCACTCGAGAACTGTTGCGGCAAAGCTATTGCATAGCATTTTCTGTTCAATAAAATGTATTAAATTAAAAAAAAATAACTAACATAATTTTTTTTAATTAATAGAAAAGGCTATAGCCTTTTCTTTTGGAGCGTTACTGATACGCCAATAAAAAAAGACATGTGGCACTCGAGAACTGTTGCGGCAAAGCTATTGCATAGCATTTTCTGTTCAATAAAATGTATTAAATTAAAAAAAAATAACTAACATAATTTTTTTTAATTAATAGAAAAGGCTATAGCCTTTTCTTTTGGAGCGTTACTGATACGCCAATAAAAAAAGACATGTGGCACTCGAGAACTGTTGCGGCAAAGCTATTGCATAGCATTTTCTGTTCAATAAAATGTATTAAATTAAAAAAAAATAACTAACATAATTTTTTTTAATTAATAGAAAAGGCTATAGCCTTTTCTTTTGGAGCGTTACTGATACGCCAATAAAAAAAGACATGTGGCACTCGAGAACTGTTGCGGCAAAGCTATTGCATAGCATTTTCTGTTCAATAAAATGTATTAAATTAAAAAAAAATAACTAACATAATTTTTTTTAATTAATAGAAAAGGCTATAGCCTTTTCTTTTGGAGCGTTACTGATACGCCAATAAAAAAAGACATGTGGCACTCGAGAACTGCCGCGGCAAAGCTATTGCATAGCATTTTCTTTTCAATAAAATGAACTAAATTAAAAAAAAAATAACTAACATAATTTTTTTTAATTAATAGAAAAGGCTATAGCCTTTTCTTTTGGAGCGTTACTGATACGCCAATAAAAAAAGACATGTGGCACTCGAGAACTGTTGCGGCAAAGCTATTGCATAGCATTTTCTGTTCAATAAAATGTATTAAATTAAAAAAAAATAACTAACATAATTTTTTTTAATTAATAGAAAAGGCTATAGCCTTTTCTTTTGGAGCGTTACTGATACGCCAATAAAAAAAGACATGTGGCACTCGAGAACTGCCGCGGCAAAGCTATTACATAGCATTTTCTTTTCAATAAAATGAACTAAATTAAAAAAAAAATAACTAACATAATTTTTTTTAATTAATAGAAAAGGCTATAGCCTTTTCTTTTGGAGCGTTACTGATACGCCAATAAAAAAAGACATGTGGCACTCGAGAACTGTTGCGGCAAAGCTATTGCATAGCATTTTCTTTTCAATAAAATGTATTAAATTAAAAAAAAATAACTAACATAATTTTTTTTAATTAATAGAAAAGGCTATAGCCTTTTCTTTTGGAGCGTTACTGATACGCCAATAAAAAAAGACATGTGGCACTCGAGAACTGTTGCGGCAAAGCTATTGCATAGCATTTTCTTTTCAATAAAATGTATTAAATTAAAAAAAAATAACTAACATAATTTTTTTTAATTAATAGAAAAGGCTATAGCCTTTTCTTTTGGAGCGTTACTGATACGCCAATAAAAAAAGACATGTGGCACTCGAGAACTGCCGCGGCAAAGCTATTGCATAGCATTTTCTTTTCAATAAAATGTATTAAATTAAAAAAAAATAACTAACATAATTTTTTTTAATTAATAGAAAAGGCTATAGCCTTTTCTTTTGGAGCGTTACTGATACGCCAATAAAAAAAGACATGTGGCACTCGAGAACTGCCGCGGCAAAGCTATTGCATAGCATTTTCTTTTCAATAAAATGTATTAAATTAAAAAAAAATAACTAACATAATTTTTTTTAATTATTAGAAAAGGCTATAGCCTTTTCTTTTGGAGCGTTACTGATACGCCAATAAAAAAAGACATGTGGCACTCGAGAACTGCCGCGGCAAAGCTATTGCATAGCATTTTCTTTTCAATAAAATGTACTAAATTAAAAAAAAATAACTAACATAATTTTTTTTAATTAATAGAAAAGGCTATAGCCTTTTCTTTTGGAGCGTTACTGATACGCCAATAAAAAAAGACATGTGGCACTCGAGAACTGTTGCGGCAAAGCTATTGCATAGCATTTTCTTTTCAATAAAATGTATTAAATTAAAAAAAAATAACTAACATAATTTTTTTTAATTAATAGAAAAGGCTATAGCCTTTTCTTTTGGAGCGTTACTGATACGCCAATAAAAAAAGACATGTGGCACTCGAGAACTGCCGCGGCAAAGCTATTGCATAGCATTTTCTTTTCAATAAAATGTACTAAATTAAAAAAAAATAACTAACATAATTTTTTTTAATTAATAGAAAAGGCTATAGCCTTTTCTTTTGGAGCGTTACTGATACGCCAATAAAAAAAGACATGTGGCACTCGAGAACTGCCGCGGCAAAGCTATTGCATAGCATTTTCTTTTCAATAAAATGTACTAAATTAAAAAAAAATAACTAACATAATTTTTTTTAATTAATAGAAAAGGCTATAGCCTTTTCTTTTGGAGCGTTACTGATACGCCAATAAAAAAAGACATGTGGCACTCGAGAACTGTTGCGGCAAAGCTATTGCATAGCATTTTCTTTTCAATAAAATGTATTAAATTAAAAAAAAATAACTAACATAATTTTTTTTAATTAATAGAAAAGGCTATAGCCTTTTCTTTTGGAGCGTTACTGATACGCCAATAAAAAAAGACATGTGGCACTCGAGAACTGCCGCGGCAAAGCTATTGCATAGCATTTTCTTTTCAATAAAATGTACTAAATTAAAAAAAAATAACTAACATAATTTTTTTTAATTAATAGAAAAGGCTATAGCCTTTTCTTTTGGAGCGTTACTGATACGCCAATAAAAAAAGACATGTGGCACTCGAGAACTGCCGCGGCAAAGCTATTGCATAGCATTTTCTTTTCAATAAAATGAACTAAATTAAAAAAAAATAACTAACATAATTTTTTTTAATTAATAGAAAAGGCTATAGCCTTTTCTTTTGGAGCGTTACTGATACGCCAATAAAAAAAGACATGTGGCACTCGAGAACTGCCGCGGCAAAGCTATTGCATAGCATTTTCTTTTCAATAAAATGTATTAAATTAAAAAAAAATAACTAACATAATTTTTTTTAATTAATAGAAAAGGCTATAGCCTTTTCTTTTGGAGCGTTACTGATACGCCAATAAAAAAAGACATGTGGCACTCGAGAACTGCCGCGGCAAAGCTATTGCATAGCATTTTCTTTTCAATAAAATGTATTAAATTAAAAAAAAATAACTAACATAATTTTTTTTAATTAATAGAAAAGGCTATAGCCTTTTCTTTTGGAGCGTTACTGATACGCCAATAAAAAAAGACATGTGGCACTCGAGAACTGCCGCGGCAAAGCTATTGCATAGCATTTTCTTTTCAATAAAATGTATTAAATTAAAAAAAAATAACTAACATAATTTTTTTTAATTAATAGAAAAGGCTATAGCCTTTTCTTTTGGAGCGTTACTGATACGCCAATAAAAAAAGACATGTGGCACTCGAGAACTGCCGCGGCAAAGCTATTGCATAGCATTTTCTTTTCAATAAAATGTATTAAATTAAAAAAAAATAACTAACATAATTTTTTTTAATTAATAGAAAAGGCTATAGCCTTTTCTTTTGGAGCGTTACTGATACGCCAATAAAAAAAGACATGTGGCACTCGAGAACTGCCGCGGCAAAGCTATTGCATAGCATTTTCTTTTCAATAAAATGTATTAAATTAAAAAAAAATAACTAACATAATTTTTTTTAATTAATAGAAAAGGCTATATATAGCCTTTTCTTTTGGAGCGTTACTGATACGCCAATAAAAAAAGACATGTGGCACTCGAGAACTGCCGCGGCAAAGCTATTGCATAGCATTTTCTTTTCAATAAAATGTATTAAATTAAAAAAAAATAACTAACATAATTTTTTTTAATTAATAGAAAAGGCTATAGCCTTTTCTTTTGGAGCGTTACTGATACGCCAATAAAAAAAGACATGTGGCACTCGAGAACTGCCGCGGCAAAGCTATTGCATAGCATTTTCTTTTCAATAAAATGTATTAAATTAAAAAAAAATAACTAACATAATTTTTTTTAATTAATAGAAAAGGCTATAGCCTTTTCTTTTGGAGCGTTACTGATACGCCAATAAAAAAAGACATGTGGCACTCGAGAACTGCCGCGGCAAAGCTATTGCATAGCATTTTCTTTTCAATAAAATGTATTAAATTAAAAAAAAATAACTAACATAATTTTTTTTAATTAATAGAAAAGGCTATATATAGCCTTTTCTTTTGGAGCGTTACTGATACGCCAATAAAAAAAGACATGTGGCACTCGAGAACTGCCGCGGCAAAGCTATTGCATAGCATTTTCTTTTCAATAAAATGTATTAAATTAAAAAAAAATAACTAACATAATTTTTTTTAATTAATAGAAAAGGCTATAGCCTTTTCTTTTGGAGCGTTACTGATACGCCAATAAAAAAAGACATGTGGCACTCGAGAACTGCCGCGGCAAAGCTATTGCATAGCATTTTCTTTTCAATAAAATGTATTAAATTAAAAAAAAATAACTAACATAATTTTTTTTAATTAATAGAAAAGGCTATATATAGCCTTTTCTTTTGGAGCGTTACTGATACGCCAATAAAAAAAGACATGTGGCACTCGAGAACTGCCGCGGCAAAGCTATTGCATAGCATTTTCTTTTCAATAAAATGTATTAAATTAAAAAAAAATAACTAACATAATTTTTTTTAATTAATAGAAAAGGCTATATATAGCCTTTTCTTTTGGAGCGTTACTGATACGCCAATAAAAAAAGACATGTGGCACTCGAGAACTGCCGCGGCAAAGCTATTGCATAGCATTTTCTTTTCAATAAAATGTATTAAATTAAAAAAAAATAACTAACATAATTTTTTTTAATTAATAGAAAAGGCTATATATAGCCTTTTCTTTTGGAGCGTTACTGATACGCCAATAAAAAAAGACATGTGGCACTCGAGAACTGCCGCGGCAAAGCTATTGCATAGCATTTTCTTTTCAATAAAATGTATTAAATTAAAAAAAAATAACTAACATAATTTTTTTTAATTAATAGAAAAGGCTATATATAGCCTTTTCTTTTGGAGCGTTACTGATACGCCAATAAAAAAAGACATGTGGCACTCGAGAACTGCCGCGGCAAAGCTATTGCATAGCATTTTCTTTTCAATAAAATGTATTAAATTAAAAAAAAATAACTAACATAATTTTTTTTAATTAATAGAAAAGGCTATATATAGCCTTTTCTTTTGGAGCGTTACTGATACGCCAATAAAAAAAGACATGTGGCACTCGAGAACTGCCGCGGCAAAGCTATTGCATAGCATTTTCTTTTCAATAAAATGTATTAAATTAAAAAAAAATAACTAACATAATTTTTTTTAATTAATAGAAAAGGCTATATATAGCCTTTTCTTTTGGAGCGTTACTGATACGCCAATAAAAAAAGACATGTGGCACTCGAGAACTGCCGCGGCAAAGCTATTGCATAGCATTTTCTTTTCAATAAAATGTATTAAATTAAAAAAAAATAACTAACATAATTTTTTTTAATTAATAGAAAAGGCTATATATAGCCTTTTCTTTTGGAGCGTTACTGATACGCCAATAAAAAAAGACATGTGGCACTCGAGAACTGCCGCGGCAAAGCTATTGCATAGCATTTTCTTTTCAATAAAATGTATTAAATTAAAAAAAAATAACTAACATAATTTTTTTTAATTAATAGAAAAGGCTATATATAGCCTTTTCTTTTGGAGCGTTACTGATACGCCAATAAAAAAAGACATGTGGCACTCGAGAACTGCCGCGGCAAAGCTATTGCATAGCATTTTCTTTTCAATAAAATGTATTAAATTAAAAAAAAATAACTAACATAATTTTTTTTAATTAATAGAAAAGGCTATATATAGCCTTTTCTTTTGGAGCGTTACTGATACGCCAATAAAAAAAGACATGTGGCACTCGAGAACTGCCGCGGCAAAGCTATTGCATAGCATTTTCTTTTCAATAAAATGTATTAAATTAAAAAAAAATAACTAACATAATTTTTTTTAATTAATAGAAAAGGCTATATATAGCCTTTTCTTTTGGAGCGTTACTGATACGCCAATAAAAAAAGACATGTGGCACTCGAGAACTGCCGCGGCAAAGCTATTGCATAGCATTTTCTTTTCAATAAAATGTATTAAATTAAAAAAAAATAACTAACATAATTTTTTTTAATTAATAGAAAAGGCTATATATAGCCTTTTCTTTTGGAGCGTTACTGATACGCCAATAAAAAAAGACATGTGGCACTCGAGAACTGCCGCGGCAAAGCTATTGCATAGCATTTTCTTTTCAATAAAATGTATTAAATTAAAAAAAAATAACTAACATAATTTTTTTTAATTAATAGAAAAGGCTATATATAGCCTTTTCTTTTGGAGCGTTACTGATACGCCAATAAAAAAAGACATGTGGCACTCGAGAACTGCCGCGGCAAAGCTATTGCATAGCATTTTCTTTTCAATAAAATGTATTAAATTAAAAAAAAATAACTAACATAATTTTTTTTAATTAATAGAAAAGGCTATATATAGCCTTTTCTTTTGGAGCGTTACTGATACGCCAATAAAAAAAGACATGTGGCACTCGAGAACTGCCGCGGCAAAGCTATTGCATAGCATTTTCTTTTCAATAAAATGTATTAAATTAAAAAAAAATAACTAACATAATTTTTTTTAATTAATAGAAAAGGCTATATATAGCCTTTTCTTTTGGAGCGTTACTGATACGCCAATAAAAAAAGACATGTGGCACTCGAGAACTGCCGCGGCAAAGCTATTGCATAGCATTTTCTTTTCAATAAAATGTATTAAATTAAAAAAAAATAACTAACATAATTTTTTTTAATTAATAGAAAAGGCTATATATAGCCTTTTCTTTTGGAGCGTTACTGATACGCCAATAAAAAAAGACATGTGGCACTCGAGAACTGCCGCGGCAAAGCTATTGCATAGCATTTTCTTTTCAATAAAATGTATTAAATTAAAAAAAAATAACTAACATAATTTTTTTTAATTAATAGAAAAGGCTATATATAGCCTTTTCTTTTGGAGCGTTACTGATACGCCAATAAAAAAAGACATGTGGCACTCGAGAACTGCCGCGGCAAAGCTATTGCATAGCATTTTCTTTTCAATAAAATGTATTAAATTAAAAAAAAATAACTAACATAATTTTTTTTAATTAATAGAAAAGGCTATATATAGCCTTTTCTTTTGGAGCGTTACTGATACGCCAATAAAAAAAGACATGTGGCACTCGAGAACTGCCGCGGCAAAGCTATTGCATAGCATTTTCTTTTCAATAAAATGTATTAAATTAAAAAAAAATAACTAACATAATTTTTTTTAATTAATAGAAAAGGCTATATATAGCCTTTTCTTTTGGAGCGTTACTGATACGCCAATAAAAAAAGACATGTGGCACTCGAGAACTGCCGCGGCAAAGCTATTGCATAGCATTTTCTTTTCAATAAAATGTATTAAATTAAAAAAAAATAACTAACATAATTTTTTTTAATTAATAGAAAAGGCTATATATAGCCTTTTCTTTTGGAGCGTTACTGATACGCCAATAAAAAAAGACATGTGGCACTCGAGAACTGCCGCGGCAAAGCTATTGCATAGCATTTTCTTTTCAATAAAATGTATTAAATTAAAAAAAAATAACTAACATAATTTTTTTTAATTAATAGAAAAGGCTATATATAGCCTTTTCTTTTGGAGCGTTACTGATACGCCAATAAAAAAAGACATGTGGCACTCGAGAACTGCCGCGGCAAAGCTATTGCATAGCATTTTCTTTTCAATAAAATGTATTAAATTAAAAAAAAATAACTAACATAATTTTTTTTAATTAATAGAAAAGGCTATATATAGCCTTTTCTTTTGGAGCGTTACTGATACGCCAATAAAAAAAGACATGTGGCACTCGAGAACTGCCGCGGCAAAGCTATTGCATAGCATTTTCTTTTCAATAAAATGTATTAAATTAAAAAAAAATAACTAACATAATTTTTTTTAATTAATAGAAAAGGCTATATATAGCCTTTTCTTTTGGAGCGTTACTGATACGCCAATAAAAAAAGACATGTGGCACTCGAGAACTGCCGCGGCAAAGCTATTGCATAGCATTTTCTTTTCAATAAAATGTATTAAATTAAAAAAAAATAACTAACATAATTTTTTTTAATTAATAGAAAAGGCTATATATAGCCTTTTCTTTTGGAGCGTTACTGATACGCCAATAAAAAAAGACATGTGGCACTCGAGAACTGCCGCGGCAAAGCTATTGCATAGCATTTTCTTTTCAATAAAATGTATTAAATTAAAAAAAAATAACTAACATAATTTTTTTTAATTAATAGAAAAGGCTATATATAGCCTTTTCTTTTGGAGCGTTACTGATACGCCAATAAAAAAAGACATGTGGCACTCGAGAACTGCCGCGGCAAAGCTATTGCATAGCATTTTCTTTTCAATAAAATGTATTAAATTAAAAAAAAATAACTAACATAATTTTTTTTAATTAATAGAAAAGGCTATATATAGCCTTTTCTTTTGGAGCGTTACTGATACGCCAATAAAAAAAGACATGTGGCACTCGAGAACTGCCGCGGCAAAGCTATTGCATAGCATTTTCTTTTCAATAAAATGTATTAAATTAAAAAAAAATAACTAACATAATTTTTTTTAATTAATAGAAAAGGCTATATAGCCTTTTCTTTTGGAGCGTTACTGATACGCCAATAAAAAAAGACATGTGGCACTCGAGAACTGCCGCGGCAAAGCTATTGCATAGCATTTTCTTTTCAATAAAATGTATTAAATTAAAAAAAAATAACTAACATAATTTTTTTTAATTAATAGA
Organism: Gymnocheta viridis; assembly: GCA_956483585.1. Taxonomy (NCBI): domain Eukaryota; kingdom Metazoa; phylum Arthropoda; class Insecta; order Diptera; family Tachinidae; genus Gymnocheta; species Gymnocheta viridis. The sequence goes on from CATQFJ010000215.1 coordinate 18,947, forward strand.
AAAGGCTATATATAGCCTTTTCTTTTGGAGCGTTACTGATACGCCAATAAAAAAAGACATGTGGCACTCGAGAACTGCCGCGGCAAAGCTATTGCATAGCATTTTCTTTTCAATAAAATGTATTAAATTAAAAAAAAATAACTAACATAATTTTTTTTAATTAATAGAAAAGGCTATAGCCTTTTCTTTTGGAGCGTTACTGATACGCCAATAAAAAAAGACATGTGGCACTCGAGAACTGCCGCGGCAAAGCTATTGCATAGCATTTTCTTTTCAATAAAATGTATTAAATTAAAAAAAAATAACTAACATAATTTTTTTTAATTAATAGAAAAGGCTATAGCCTTTTCTTTTGGAGCGTTACTGATACGCCAATAAAAAAAGACATGTGGCACTCGAGAACTGCCGCGGCAAAGCTATTGCATAGCATTTTCTTTTCAATAAAATGTATTAAATTAAAAAAAAATAACTAACATAATTTTTTTTAATTAATAGAAAAGGCTATATATAGCCTTTTCTTTTGGAGCGTTACTGATACGCCAATAAAAAAAGACATGTGGCACTCGAGAACTGCCGCGGCAAAGCTATTGCATAGCATTTTCTTTTCAATAAAATGTATTAAATTAAAAAAAAATAACTAACATAATTTTTTTTAATTAATAGAAAAGGCTATAGCCTTTTCTTTTGGAGCGTTACTGATACGCCAATAAAAAAAGACATGTGGCACTCGAGAACTGCCGCGGCAAAGCTATTGCATAGCATTTTCTTTTCAATAAAATGTATTAAATTAAAAAAAAATAACTAACATAATTTTTTTTAATTAATAGAAAAGGCTATAGCCTTTTCTTTTGGAGCGTTACTGATACGCCAATAAAAAAAGACATGTGGCACTCGAGAACTGCCGCGGCAAAGCTATTGCATAGCATTTTCTTTTCAATAAAATGTATTAAATTAAAAAAAAATAACTAACATAATTTTTTTTAATTAATAGAAAAGGCTATAGCCTTTTCTTTTGGAGCGTTACTGATACGCCAATAAAAAAAGACATGTGGCACTCGAGAACTGCCGCGGCAAAGCTATTGCATAGCATTTTCTTTTCAATAAAATGTATTAAATTAAAAAAAAATAACTAACATAATTTTTTTTAATTAATAGAAAAGGCTATAGCCTTTTCTTTTGGAGCGTTACTGATACGCCAATAAAAAAAGACATGTGGCACTCGAGAACTGCCGCGGCAAAGCTATTGCATAGCATTTTCTTTTCAATAAAATGTATTAAATTAAAAAAAAATAACTAACATAATTTTTTTTAATTAATAGAAAAGGCTATAGCCTTTTCTTTTGGAGCGTTACTGATACGCCAATAAAAAAAGACATGTGGCACTCGAGAACTGTTGCGGCAAAGCTATTGCATAGCATTTTCTTTTCAATAAAATGTATTAAATTAAAAAAAAATAACTAACATAATTTTTTTTAATTAATAGAAAAGGCTATAGCCTTTTCTTTTGGAGCGTTACTGATACGCCAATAAAAAAAGACATGTGGCACTCGAGAACTGCCGCGGCAAAGCTATTGCATAGCATTTTCTTTTCAATAAAATGTATTAAATTAAAAAAAAATAACTAACATAATTTTTTTTAATTAATAGAAAAGGCTATAGCCTTTTCTTTTGGAGCGTTACTGATACGCCAATAAAAAAAGACATGTGGCACTCGAGAACTGCCGCGGCAAAGCTATTGCATAGCATTTTCTTTTCAATAAAATGTATTAAATTAAAAAAAAATAACTAACATAATTTTTTTTAATTAATAGAAAAGGCTATAGCCTTTTCTTTTGGAGCGTTACTGATACGCCAATAAAAAAAGACATGTGGCACTCGAGAACTGCCGCGGCAAAGCTATTGCATAGCATTTTCTTTTCAATAAAATGTATTAAATTAAAAAAAAATAACTAACATAATTTTTTTTAATTAATAGAAAAGGCTATATAGCCTTTTCTTTTGGAGCGTTACTGATACGCCAATAAAAAAAGACATGTGGCACTCGAGAACTGCCGCGGCAAAGCTATTGCATAGCATTTTCTTTTCAATAAAATGTATTAAATTAAAAAAAAATAACTAACATAATTTTTTTTAATTAATAGAAAAGGCTATAGCCTTTTCTTTTGGAGCGTTACTGATACGCCAATAAAAAAAGACATGTGGCACTCGAGAACTGTTGCGGCAAAGCTATTGCATAGCATTTTCTTTTCAATAAAATGTATTAAATTAAAAAAAAATAACTAACATAATTTTTTTTAATTAATAGAAAAGGCTATAGCCTTTTCTTTTGGAGCGTTACTGATACGCCAATAAAAAAAGACATGTGGCACTCGAGAACTGTTGCGGCAAAGCTATTGCATAGCATTTTCTTTTCAATAAAATGTATTAAATTAAAAAAAAATAACTAACATAATTTTTTTTAATTAATAGAAAAGGCTATAGCCTTTTCTTTTGGAGCGTTACTGATACGCCAATAAAAAAAGACATGTGGCACTCGAGAACTGCCGCGGCAAAGCTATTGCATAGCATTTTCTTTTCAATAAAATGTATTAAATTAAAAAAAAATAACTAACATAATTTTTTTTAATTAATAGAAAAGGCTATAGCCTTTTCTTTTGGAGCGTTACTGATACGCCAATAAAAAAAGACATGTGGCACTCGAGAACTGTTGCGGCAAAGCTATTGCATAGCATTTTCTTTTCAATAAAATGTATTAAATTAAAAAAAAATAACTAACATAATTTTTTTTAATTAATAGAAAAGGCTATAGCCTTTTCTTTTGGAGCGTTACTGATACGCCAATAAAAAAAGACATGTGGCACTCGAGAACTGTTGCGGCAAAGCTATTGCATAGCATTTTCTTTTCAATAAAATGTATTAAATTAAAAAAAAATAACTAACATAATTTTTTTTAATTAATAGAAAAGGCTATAGCCTTTTCTTTTGGAGCGTTACTGATACGCCAATAAAAAAAGACATGTGGCACTCGAGAACTGCCGCGGCAAAGCTATTGCATAGCATTTTCTTTTCAATAAAATGTATTAAATTAAAAAAAAATAACTAACATAATTTTTTTTAATTAATAGAAAAGGCTATATAAGCCTTTTCTTTTGGAGCGTTACTGATACGCCAATAAAAAAAGACATGTGGCACTCGAGAACTGCCGCGGCAAAGCTATTGCATAGCATTTTCTTTTCAATAAAATGTATTAAATTAAAAAAAAATAACTAACATAATTTTTTTTAATTAATAGAAAAGGCTATATATAGCCTTTTCTTTTGGAGCGTTACTGATACGCCAATAAAAAAAGACATGTGGCACTCGAGAACTGCCGCGGCAAAGCTATTGCATAGCATTTTCTTTTCAATAAAATGTATTAAATTAAAAAAAAATAACTAACATAATTTTTTTTAATTAATAGAAAAGGCTATAGCCTTTTCTTTTGGAGCGTTACTGATACGCCAATAAAAAAAGACATGTGGCACTCGAGAACTGCCGCGGCAAAGCTATTGCATAGCATTTTCTTTTCAATAAAATGTATTAAATTAAAAAAAAATAACTAACATAATTTTTTTTAATTAATAGAAAAGGCTATAGCCTTTTCTTTTGGAGCGTTACTGATACGCCAATAAAAAAAGACATGTGGCACTCGAGAACTGCCGCGGCAAAGCTATTGCATAGCATTTTCTTTTCAATAAAATGTATTAAATTAAAAAAAAATAACTAACATAATTTTTTTTAATTAATAGAAAAGGCTATATAGCCTTTTCTTTTGGAGCGTTACTGATACGCCAATAAAAAAAGACATGTGGCACTCGAGAACTGCCGCGGCAAAGCTATTGCATAGCATTTTCTTTTCAATAAAATGTATTAAATTAAAAAAAAATAACTAACATAATTTTTTTTAATTAATAGAAAAGGCTATAGCCTTTTCTTTTGGAGCGTTACTGATACGCCAATAAAAAAAGACATGTGGCACTCGAGAACTGCCGCGGCAAAGCTATTGCATAGCATTTTCTTTTCAATAAAATGTATTAAATTAAAAAAAAATAACTAACATAATTTTTTTTAATTAATAGAAAAGGCTATATATAGCCTTTTCTTTTGGAGCGTTACTGATACGCCAATAAAAAAAGACATGTGGCACTCGAGAACTGCCGCGGCAAAGCTATTGCATAGCATTTTCTTTTCAATAAAATGTATTAAATTAAAAAAAAATAACTAACATAATTTTTTTTAATTAATAGAAAAGGCTATAGCCTTTTCTTTTGGAGCGTTACTGATACGCCAATAAAAAAAGACATGTGGCACTCGAGAACTGCCGCGGCAAAGCTATTGCATAGCATTTTCTTTTCAATAAAATGTATTAAATTAAAAAAAATAACTAACATAATTTTTTTTAATTAATAGAAAAGGCTATAGCCTTTTCTTTTGGAGCGTTACTGATACGCCAATAAAAAAAGACATGTGGCACTCGAGAACTGCCGCGGCAAAGCTATTGCATAGCATTTTCTTTTCAATAAAATGTATTAAATTAAAAAAAAATAACTAACATAATTTTTTTTAATTAATAGAAAAGGCTATAGCCTTTTCTTTTGGAGCGTTACTGATACGCCAATAAAAAAAGACATGTGGCACTCGAGAACTGCCGCGGCAAAGCTATTGCATAGCATTTTCTTTTCAATAAAATGTATTAAATTAAAAAAAAATAACTAACATAATTTTTTTTAATTAATAGAAAAGGCTATAGCCTTTTCTTTTGGAGCGTTACTGATACGCCAATAAAAAAAGACATGTGGCACTCGAGAACTGCCGCGGCAAAGCTATTGCATAGCATTTTCTTTTCAATAAAATGTATTAAATTAAAAAAAAATAACTAACATAATTTTTTTTAATTAATAGAAAAGGCTATAGCCTTTTCTTTTGGAGCGTTACTGATACGCCAATAAAAAAAGACATGTGGCACTCGAGAACTGCCGCGGCAAAGCTATTGCATAGCATTTTCTTTTCAATAAAATGTATTAAATTAAAAAAAAATAACTAACATAATTTTTTTTAATTAATAGAAAAGGCTATAGCCTTTTCTTTTGGAGCGTTACTGATACGCCAATAAAAAAAGACATGTGGCACTCGAGAACTGCCGCGGCAAAGCTATTGCATAGCATTTTCTTTTCAATAAAATGTATTAAATTAAAAAAAAATAACTAACATAATTTTTTTTAATTAATAGAAAAGGCTATAGCCTTTTCTTTTGGAGCGTTACTGATACGCCAATAAAAAAAGACATGTGGCACTCGAGAACTGCCGCGGCAAAGCTATTGCATAGCATTTTCTTTTCAATAAAATGTATTAAATTAAAAAAAAATAACTAACATAATTTTTTTTAATTAATAGAAAAGGCTATAGCCTTTTCTTTTGGAGCGTTACTGATACGCCAATAAAAAAAGACATGTGGCACTCGAGAACTGCCGCGGCAAAGCTATTGCATAGCATTTTCTTTTCAATAAAATGTATTAAATTAAAAAAAAATAACTAACATAATTTTTTTTAATTAATAGAAAAGGCTATAGCCTTTTCTTTTGGAGCGTTACTGATACGCCAATAAAAAAAGACATGTGGCACTCGAGAACTGCCGCGGCAAAGCTATTGCATAGCATTTTCTTTTCAATAAAATGTATTAAATTAAAAAAAAATAACTAACATAATTTTTTTTAATTAATAGAAAAGGCTATAGCCTTTTCTTTTGGAGCGTTACTGATACGCCAATAAAAAAAGACATGTGGCACTCGAGAACTGCCGCGGCAAAGCTATTGCATAGCATTTTCTTTTCAATAAAATGTATTAAATTAAAAAAAAATAACTAACATAATTTTTTTTAATTAATAGAAAAGGCTATAGCCTTTTCTTTTGGAGCGTTACTGATACGCCAATAAAAAAAGACATGTGGCACTCGAGAACTGCCGCGGCAAAGCTATTGCATAGCATTTTCTTTTCAATAAAATGTATTAAATTAAAAAAAAATAACTAACATAATTTTTTTTAATTAATAGAAAAGGCTATAGCCTTTTCTTTTGGAGCGTTACTGATACGCCAATAAAAAAAGACATGTGGCACTCGAGAACTGCCGCGGCAAAGCTATTGCATAGCATTTTCTTTTCAATAAAATGTATTAAATTAAAAAAAAATAACTAACATAATTTTTTTTAATTAATAGAAAAGGCTATAGCCTTTTCTTTTGGAGCGTTACTGATACGCCAATAAAAAAAGACATGTGGCACTCGAGAACTGCCGCGGCAAAGCTATTGCATAGCATTTTCTTTTCAATAAAATGTATTAAATTAAAAAAAAATAACTAACATAATTTTTTTTAATTAATAGAAAAGGCTATAGCCTTTTCTTTTGGAGCGTTACTGATACGCCAATAAAAAAAGACATGTGGCACTCGAGAACTGCCGCGGCAAAGCTATTGCATAGCATTTTCTTTTCAATAAAATGTATTAAATTAAAAAAAAATAACTAACATAATTTTTTTTAATTAATAGAAAAGGCTATAGCCTTTTCTTTTGGAGCGTTACTGATACGCCAATAAAAAAAGACATGTGGCACTCGAGAACTGCCGCGGCAAAGCTATTGCATAGCATTTTCTTTTCAATAAAATGTATTAAATTAAAAAAAAATAACTAACATAATTTTTTTTAATTAATAGAAAAGGCTATAGCCTTTTCTTTTGGAGCGTTACTGATACGCCAATAAAAAAAGACATGTGGCACTCGAGAACTGCCGCGGCAAAGCTATTGCATAGCATTTTCTTTTCAATAAAATGTATTAAATTAAAAAAAAATAACTAACATAATTTTTTTTAATTAATAGAAAAGGCTATAGCCTTTTCTTTTGGAGCGTTACTGATACGCCAATAAAAAAAGACATGTGGCACTCGAGAACTGCCGCGGCAAAGCTATTGCATAGCATTTTCTTTTCAATAAAATGTATTAAATTAAAAAAAAAATAACTAACATAATTTTTTTTAATTAATAGAAAAGGCTATAGCCTTTTCTTTTGGAGCGTTACTGATACGCCAATAAAAAAAGACATGTGGCACTCGAGAACTGCCGCGGCAAAGCTATTGCATAGCATTTTCTTTTCAATAAAATGTATTAAATTAAAAAAAAATAACTAACATAATTTTTTTTAATTAATAGAAAAGGCTATAGCCTTTTCTTTTGGAGCGTTACTGATACGCCAATAAAAAAAGACATGTGGCACTCGAGAACTGCCGCGGCAAAGCTATTGCATAGCATTTTCTTTTCAATAAAATGTATTAAATTAAAAAAAAATAACTAACATAATTTTTTTTAATTAATAGAAAAGGCTATAGCCTTTTCTTTTGGAGCGTTACTGATACGCCAATAAAAAAAGACATGTGGCACTCGAGAACTGCCGCGGCAAAGCTATTGCATAGCATTTTCTTTTCAATAAAATGTATTAAATTAAAAAAAAATAACTAACATAATTTTTTTTAATTAATAGAAAAGGCTATAGCCTTTTCTTTTGGAGCGTTACTGATACGCCAATAAAAAAAGACATGTGGCACTCGAGAACTGCCGCGGCAAAGCTATTGCATAGCATTTTCTTTTCAATAAAATGTATTAAATTAAAAAAAAATAACTAACATAATTTTTTTTAATTAATAGAAAAGGCTATAGCCTTTTCTTTTGGAGCGTTACTGATACGCCAATAAAAAAAGACATGTGGCACTCGAGAACTGCCGCGGCAAAGCTATTGCATAGCATTTTCTTTTCAATAAAATGTATTAAATTAAAAAAAAATAACTAACATAATTTTTTTTAATTAATAGAAAAGGCTATAGCCTTTTCTTTTGGAGCGTTACTGATACGCCAATAAAAAAAGACATGTGGCACTCGAGAACTGCCGCGGCAAAGCTATTGCATAGCATTTTCTTTTCAATAAAATGTATTAAATTAAAAAAAATAACTAACATAATTTTTTTAATTAATAGAAAAGGCTATAGCCTTTTCTTTTGGAGCGTTACTGATACGCCAATAAAAAAAGACATGTGGCACTCGAGAACTGCCGCGGCAAAGCTATTGCATAGCATTTTCTTTTCAATAAAATGTATTAAATTAAAAAAAAATAACTAACATAATTTTTTTTAATTAATAGAAAAGGCTATAGCCTTTTCTTTTGGAGCGTTACTGATACGCCAATAAAAAAAGACATGTGGCACTCGAGAACTGCCGCGGCAAAGCTATTGCATAGCATTTTCTTTTCAATAAAATGTATTAAATTAAAAAAAAATAACTAACATAATTTTTTTTAATTAATAGAAAAGGCTATAGCCTTTTCTTTTGGAGCGTTACTGATACGCCAATAAAAAAAGACATGTGGCACTCGAGAACTGCCGCGGCAAAGCTATTGCATAGCATTTTCTTTTCAATAAAATGTATTAAATTAAAAAAAAATAACTAACATAATTTTTTTTAATTAATAGAAAAGGCTATAGCCTTTTCTTTTGGAGCGTTACTGATACGCCAATAAAAAAAGACATGTGGCACTCGAGAACTGCCGCGGCAAAGCTATTGCATAGCATTTTCTTTTCAATAAAATGTATTAAATTAAAAAAAAATAACTAACATAATTTTTTTTAATTAATAGAAAAGGCTATAGCCTTTTCTTTTGGAGCGTTACTGATACGCCAATAAAAAAAGACATGTGGCACTCGAGAACTGCCGCGGCAAAGCTATTGCATAGCATTTTCTTTTCAATAAAATGTATTAAATTAAAAAAAAATAACTAACATAATTTTTTTTAATTAATAGAAAAGGCTATAGCCTTTTCTTTTGGAGCGTTACTGATACGCCAATAAAAAAAGACATGTGGCACTCGAGAACTGCCGCGGCAAAGCTATTGCATAGCATTTTCTTTTCAATAAAATGTATTAAATTAAAAAAAATAACTAACATAATTTTTTTTAATTAATAGAAAAGGCTATAGCCTTTTCTTTTGGAGCGTTACTGATACGCCAATAAAAAAAGACATGTGGCACTCGAGAACTGCCGCGGCAAAGCTATTGCATAGCATTTTCTTTTCAATAAAATGTATTAAATTAAAAAAAAATAACTAACATAATTTTTTTTAATTAATAGAAAAGGCTATAGCCTTTTCTTTTGGAGCGTTACTGATACGCCAATAAAAAAAGACATGTGGCACTCGAGAACTGCCGCGGCAAAGCTATTGCATAGCATTTTCTTTTCAATAAAATGTATTAAATTAAAAAAAAATAACTAACATAATTTTTTTTAATTAATAGAAAAGGCTATAGCCTTTTCTTTTGGAGCGTTACTGATACGCCAATAAAAAAAGACATGTGGCACTCGAGAACTGCCGCGGCAAAGCTATTGCATAGCATTTTCTTTTCAATAAAATGTATTAAATTAAAAAAAAATAACTAACATAATTTTTTTTAATTAATAGAAAAGGCTATAGCCTTTTCTTTTGGAGCGTTACTGATACGCAATAAAAAAAGACATGTGGCACTCGAGAACTGCCGCGGCAAAGCTATTGCATAGCATTTTCTTTTCAATAAAATGTATTAAATTAAAAAAAAATAACTAACATAATTTTTTTTAATTAATAGAAAAGGCTATAGCCTTTTCTTTTGGAGCGTTACTGATACGCCAATAAAAAAAGACATGTGGCACTCGAGAACTGCCGCGGCAAAGCTATTGCATAGCATTTTCTTTTCAATAAAATGTATTAAATTAAAAAAAAATAACTAACATAATTTTTTTTAATTAATAGAAAAGGCTATAGCCTTTTCTTTTGGAGCGTTACTGATACGCCAATAAAAAAAGACATGTGGCACTCGAGAACTGCCGCGGCAAAGCTATTGCATAGCATTTTCTTTTCAATAAAATGTATTAAATTAAAAAAAAATAACTAACATAATTTTTTTTAATTAATAGAAAAGGCTATAGCCTTTTCTTTTGGAGCGTTACTGATACGCCAATAAAAAAAGACATGTGGCACTCGAGAACTGCCGCGGCAAAGCTATTGCATAGCATTTTCTTTTCAATAAAATGTATTAAATTAAAAAAAAATAACTAACATAATTTTTTTTAATTAATAGAAAAGGCTATAGCCTTTTCTTTTGGAGCGTTACTGATACGCCAATAAAAAAAGACATGTGGCACTCGAGAACTGCCGCGGCAAAGCTATTGCATAGCATTTTCTTTTCAATAAAATGTATTAAATTAAAAAAAAATAACTAACATAATTTTTTTTAATTAATAGAAAAGGCTATAGCCTTTTCTTTTGGAGCGTTACTGATACGCCAATAAAAAAAGACATGTGGCACTCGAGAACTGCCGCGGCAAAGCTATTGCATAGCATTTTCTTTTCAATAAAATGTATTAAATTAAAAAAAAATAACTAACATAATTTTTTTTAATTAATAGAAAAGGCTATAGCCTTTTCTTTTGGAGCGTTACTGATACGCCAATAAAAAAAGACATGTGGCACTCGAGAACTGCCGCGGCAAAGCTATTGCATAGCATTTTCTTTTCAATAAAATGTATTAAATTAAAAAAAATAACTAACATAATTTTTTTTAATTAATAGAAAAGGCTATAGCCTTTTCTTTTGGAGCGTTACTGATACGCCAATAAAAAAAGACATGTGGCACTCGAGAACTGCCGCGGCAAAGCTATTGCATAGCATTTTCTTTTCAATAAAATGTATTAAATTAAAAAAAAATAACTAACATAATTTTTTTTAATTAATAGAAAAGGCTATAGCCTTTTCTTTTGGAGCGTTACTGATACGCCAATAAAAAAAGACATGTGGCACTCGAGAACTGCCGCGGCAAAGCTATTGCATAGCATTTTCTTTTCAATAAAATGTATTAAATTAAAAAAAAATAACTAACATAATTTTTTTTAATTAATAGAAAAGGCTATAGCCTTTTCTTTTGGAGCGTTACTGATACGCCAATAAAAAAAGACATGTGGCACTCGAGAACTGCCGCGGCAAAGCTATTGCATAGCATTTTCTTTTCAATAAAATGTATTAAATTAAAAAAAAATAACTAACATAATTTTTTTTAATTAATAGAAAAGGCTATAGCCTTTTCTTTTGGAGCGTTACTGATACGCCAATAAAAAAAGACATGTGGCACTCGAGAACTGCCGCGGCAAAGCTATTGCATAGCATTTTCTTTTCAATAAAATGTATTAAATTAAAAAAAAATAACTAACATAATTTTTTTTAATTAATAGAAAAGGCTATAGCCTTTTCTTTTGGAGCGTTACTGATACGCCAATAAAAAAAGACATGTGGCACTCGAGAACTGCCGCGGCAAAGCTATTGCATAGCATTTTCTTTTCAATAAAATGTATTAAATTAAAAAAAAATAACTAACATAATTTTTTTTAATTAATAGAAAAGGCTATAGCCTTTTCTTTTGGAGCGTTACTGATACGCCAATAAAAAAAGACATGTGGCACTCGAGAACTGCCGCGGCAAAGCTATTGCATAGCATTTTCTTTTCAATAAAATGTATTAAATTAAAAAAAAATAACTAACATAATTTTTTTTAATTAATAGAAAAGGCTATAGCCTTTTCTTTTGGAGCGTTACTGATACGCCAATAAAAAAAGACATGTGGCACTCGAGAACTGCCGCGGCAAAGCTATTGCATAGCATTTTCTTTTCAATAAAATGTATTAAATTAAAAAAAAATAACTAACATAATTTTTTTTAATTAATAGAAAAGGCTATAGCCTTTTCTTTTGGAGCGTTACTGATACGCCAATAAAAAAAGACATGTGGCACTCGAGAACTGCCGCGGCAAAGCTATTGCATAGCATTTTCTTTTCAATAAAATGTATTAAATTAAAAAAAAATAACTAACATAATTTTTTTTAATTAATAGAAAAGGCTATAGCCTTTTCTTTTGGAGCGTTACTGATACGCCAATAAAAAAAGACATGTGGCACTCGAGAACTGCCGCGGCAAAGCTATTGCATAGCATTTTCTTTTCAATAAAATGTATTAAATTAAAAAAAAATAACTAACATAATTTTTTTTAATTAATAGAAAAGGCTATAGCCTTTTCTTTTGGAGCGTTACTGATACGCCAATAAAAAAAGACATGTGGCACTCGAGAACTGCCGCGGCAAAGCTATTGCATAGCATTTTCTTTTCAATAAAATGTATTAAATTAAAAAAAAATAACTAACATAATTTTTTTTAATTAATAGAAAAGGCTATAGCCTTTTCTTTTGGAGCGTTACTGATACGCCAATAAAAAAAGACATGTGGCACTCGAGAACTGCCGCGGCAAAGCTATTGCATAGCATTTTCTTTTCAATAAAATGTATTAAATTAAAAAAAAATAACTAACATAATTTTTTTTAATTAATAGAAAAGGCTATAGCCTTTTCTTTTGGAGCGTTACTGATACGCCAATAAAAAAAGACATGTGGCACTCGAGAACTGCCGCGGCAAAGCTATTGCATAGCATTTTCTTTTCAATAAAATGTATTAAATTAAAAAAAAATAACTAACATAATTTTTTTTAATTAATAGAAAAGGCTATAGCCTTTTCTTTTGGAGCGTTACTGATACGCCAATAAAAAAAGACATGTGGCACTCGAGAACTGCCGCGGCAAAGCTATTGCATAGCATTTTCTTTTCAATAAAATGTATTAAATTAAAAAAAAATAACTAACATAATTTTTTTTAATTAATAGAAAAGGCTATAGCCTTTTCTTTTGGAGCGTTACTGATACGCCAATAAAAAAAGACATGTGGCACTCGAGAACTGCCGCGGCAAAGCTATTGCATAGCATTTTCTTTTCAATAAAATCGCGGCAAAGCTATTGCATAGCATTTTGTTTTTAATAAAATGTATTAAATTAAAAAAAAATAACTAACATAATTTTTTTTAATTAATAGAAAAGGCTATAGCCTTTTCTTTTGGAGCGTTACTGATACGCCAATAAAAAAAGACACGTGGCACTCGAGAACTGCCGCGGCAAAGCTATTGCGTAGCATTTTGTTTTTAATAAAATGTATTAAATTAAAAAAAAATAACTAACATAATTTTTTTTAATTAATAGAAAAGGCTATAGCCTTTTCTTTTGGAGCGTTACTGATACGCCAATAAAAAAAGACACGTGGCACTCGAGAACTGCCGCGGCAAAGCTATTGCATAGCATTTTGTTTTTAATAAAATGTATTAAATTAAAAAAAAATAACTAACATAATTTTTTTTAATTAATAGAAAAGGCTATAGCCTTTTCTTTTGGAGCGTTACTGATACGCCAATAAAAAAAGACACGTGGCACTCGAGAACTGCCGCGGCAAAGCTATTGCATAGCATTTTGTTTTTAATAAAATGTATTAAATTAAAAAAAAATAACTAACATAATTTTTTTTAATTAATAGAAAAGGCTATAGCCTTTTCTTTTGGAGCGTTACTGATACGCCAATAAAAAAAGACACGTGGCACTCGAGAACTGCCGCGGCAAAGCTATTGCATAGCATTTTGTTTTTAATAAAATGTATTAAATTAAAAAAAAAATAACTAACATAATTTTTTTTAATTAATAGAAAAGGCTATAGCCTTTTCTTTTGGAGCGTTACTGATACGCCAATAAAAAAAGACATGTGCCACTCGAGAACTGCCGCGGCAAAGCTATTGCATAGCATTTTGTTTTTAATAAAATGTATTAAATTAAAAAATAATAACTAACATAATTTTTTTTAATTAATAGAAAAGGCTATAGCCTTTTCTTTTGGAGCGTTACTGATACGCCAATAAAAAAAGACATGTGGCACTCGAGAACTGCCGCGGCAAAGCTATTGCATAGCATTTTGTTTTTAATAAAATGTATTAAATTAAAAAAAAATAACTAACATAATTTTTTTTAATTAATAGAAAAGGCTATAGCCTTTTCTTTTGGAGCGTTACTGATACGCCAATAAAAAAAGACATGTGGCACTCGAGAACTGCCGCGGCAAAGCTATTGCATAGCATTTTGTTTTTAATAAAATGTATTAAATTAAAAAAAAATAACTAACATAATTTTTTTTTTAATAGAAAAGGCTATATATAGCCTTTACTTTTGGAGCGTTACTGATACGCCAATAAAAAAAGACATGTGGCACTCGAGAACTGCCGCGGCAAAGCTATTGCATAGCATTTTGTTTTTAATAAAATGTATTAAATTAAAAAAAAATAACTAACATAATTTTTTTTAATTAATAGAAAAGGCTATAGCCTTTTCTTTTGGAGCGTTACTGATACGCCAATAAAAAAAGACACGTGGCACTCGAGAACTGCCGCGGCAAAGCTATTGCGTAGCATTTTGTTTTTAATAAAATGTATTAAATTAAAAAAAAATAACTAACATAATTTTTTTTAATTAATAGAAAAGGCTATAGCCTTTTCTTTTGGAGCGTTACTGATACGCCAATAAAAAAAGACACGTGGCACTCGAGAACTGCCGCGGCAAAGCTATTGCATAGCATTTTGTTTTTAATAAAATGTATTAAATTAAAAAAAAATAACTAACATAATTTTTTTTAATTAATAGAAAAGGCTATAGCCTTTTCTTTTGGAGCGTTACTGATACGCCAATAAAAAAAGACACGTGGCACTCGAGAACTGCCGCGGCAAAGCTATTGCATAGCATTTTGTTTTTAATAAAATGTATTAAATTAAAAAAAAATAACTAACATAATTTTTTTTAATTAATAGAAAAGGCTATAGCCTTTTCTTTTGGAGCGTTACTGATACGCCAATAAAAAAAGACACGTGGCACTCGAGAACTGCCGCGGCAAAGCTATTGCATAGCATTTTGTTTTTAATAAAATGTATTAAATTAAAAAAAAATAACTAACATAATTTTTTTTAATTAATAGAAAAGGCTATAGCCTTTTCTTTTGGAGCGTTACTGATACGCCAATAAAAAAAGACACGTGGCACTCGAGAACTGCCGCGGCAAAGCTATTGCATAGCATTTTGTTTTTAATAAAATGTATTAAATACATAATTTTTTTAATTAATAGAAAAGGCTATAAGCCTTTTCTTTTGGAGCGTTACTGATACGCCAATAAAAAAAGACATGTGGCACTCGAGAACTGCCGCGGCAAAGCTATTGCATAGCATTTTGTTTTCAATAAAATGTATTAAATTAAAAAAATATCTAACATAATTTTTTTAATTAATAGAAAAGGCTATAAGCCTTTTCTTTTGGAGCGTTACTGATACGCCAATAAAAAAAGACATGTGGCACTCGAGAACTGCCGCGGCAAAGCTATTGCATAGCATTTTGTTTTCAATAAAATGTATTAAATTAAAAAAAATAACTAACATAATGTTTTTTAATTAATAGAAAAGGCTATAGCCTTTTCTTTTGGAGCGTTACTGATACGCCAATAAAAAAAGACATGTGGCACTCGAGAACTGCCGCGGCAAAGCTATTGCATAGCATTTTGTTTTCAATAAAATGTATTAAATTAAAAAAAATAACTAACATAATGTTTTTTAATTAATAGAAAAGGCTATAGCCTTTTCTTTTGGAGCGTTTCTGATACGCCAATAAAAAAAGACATGTGGCACTCGAGAACTGCCGCGGCAAAGCTATTGCATAGCATTTTGTTTTCAATAAAATGTATTAAATTAAAAAAATATCTAACATAATTTTTTTAATTAATAGAAAAGGCTATAAGCCTTTTCTTTTGGAGCGTTACTGATACGCCAATAAAAAAAGACATGTGGCACTCGAGAACTGCCGCGGCAAAGCTATTGCATAGCATTTTGTTTTCAATAAAATGTATTAAATTAAAAAAATATCTAACATAATTTTTTTAATTAATAGAAAAGGCTATAAGCCTTTTCTTTTGGAGCGTTACTGATACGCCAATAAAAAAAGACATGTGGCACTCGAGAACTGCCGCGGCAAAGCTATTGCATAGCATTTTGTTTTCAATAAAATGTATTAAATTAAAAAAAATAACTAACATAATGTTTTTTAATTAATAGAAAAGGCTATAGCCTTTTCTTTTGGAGCGTTACTGATACGCCAATAAAAAAAGACATGTGGCACTCGAGAACTGCCGCGGCAAAGCTATTGCATAGCATTTTGTTTTCAATAAAATGTATTAAATTAAAAAAAATAACTAACATAATGTTTTTTAATTAATAGAAAAGGCTATAGCCTTTTCTTTTGGAGCGTTTCTGATACGCCAATAAAAAAAGACATGTGGCACTCGAGAACTGCCGCGGCAAAGCTATTGCATAGCATTTTGTTTTCAATAAAATGTATTAAATTAAAAAAATATCTAACATAATTTTTTTAATTAATAGAAAAGGCTATAAGCCTTTTCTTTTGGAGCGTTACTGATACGCCAATAAAAAAAGACATGTGGCACTCGAGAACTGCCGCGGCAAAGCTATTGCATAGCATTTTGTTTTCAATAAAATGTATTAAATTAAAAAAATATCTAACATAATTTTTTTAATTAATAGAAAAGGCTATAAGCCTTTTCTTTTGGAGCGTTACTGATACGCCAATAAAAAAAGACATGTGGCACTCGAGAACTGCCGCGGCAAAGCTATTGCATAGCATTTTGTTTTCAATAAAATGTATTAAATTAAAAAAATATCTAACATAATTTTTTTAATTAATAGAAAAGGCTATAAGCCTTTTCTTTTGGAGCGTTACTGATACGCCAATAAAAAAAGACATGTGGCACTCGAGAACTGCCGCGGCAAAGCTATTGCATAGCATTTTGTTTTCAATAAAATGTATTAAATTAAAAAAATATCTAACATAATTTTTTTAATTAATAGAAAAGGCTATAAGCCTTTTCTTTTGGAGCGTTACTGATACGCCAATAAAAAAAGACATGTGGCACTCGAGAACTGCCGCGGCAAAGCTATTGCATAGCATTTTGTTTTCAATAAAATGTATTAAATTAAAAAAATATCTAACATAATTTTTTTAATTAATAGAAAAGGCTATAAGCCTTTTCTTTTGGAGCGTTACTGATACGCCAATAAAAAAAGACATGTGGCACTCGAGAACTGCCGCGGCAAAGCTATTGCATAGCATTTTGTTTTCAATAAAATGTATTAAATTAAAAAAAATAACTAACATAATGTTTTTTAATTAATAGAAAAGGCTATAGCCTTTTCTTTTGGAGCGTTACTGATACGCCAATAAAAAAAGACATGTGGCACTCGAGAACTGCGCGGCAAAGCTATTGCATAGCATTTTGTTTTCAATAAAATGTATTAAATTAAAAAAAATAACTAACATAATGTTTTTTAATTAATAGAAAAGGCTATAGCCTTTTCTTTTGGAGCGTTTCTGATACGCCAATAAAAAAAGACATGTGGCACTCGAGAACTGCCGCGGCAAAGCTATTGCATAGCATTTTGTTTTCAATAAAATGTATTAAATTAAAAAAATATCTAACATAATTTTTTTAATTAATAGAAAAGGCTATAAGCCTTTTCTTTTGGAGCGTTACTGATACGCCAATAAAAAAAGACATGTGGCACTCGAGAACTGCCGCGGCAAAGCTATTGCATAGCATTTTGTTTTCAATAAAATGTATTAAATTAAAAAAATATCTAACATAATTTTTTTAATTAATAGAAAAGGCTATAAGCCTTTTCTTTTGGAGCGTTACTGATACGCCAATAAAAAAAGACATGTGGCACTCGAGAACTGCCGCGGCAAAGCTATTGCATAGCATTTTGTTTTCAATAAAATGTATTAAATTAAAAAAATATCTAACATAATTTTTTTAATTAATAGAAAAGGCTATAAGCCTTTTCTTTTGGAGCGTTACTGATACGCCAATAAAAAAAGACATGTGGCACTCGAGAACTGCCGCGGCAAAGCTATTGCATAGCATTTTGTTTTCAATAAAATGTATTAAATTAAAAAAATATCTAACATAATTTTTTTAATTAATAGAAAAGGCTATAAGCCTTTTCTTTTGGAGCGTTACTGATACGCCAATAAAAAAAGACATGTGGCACTCGAGAACTGCCGCGGCAAAGCTATTGCATAGCATTTTGTTTTCAATAAAATGTATTAAATTAAAAAAATATCTAACATAATTTTTTTAATTAATAGAAAAGGCTATAAGCCTTTTCTTTTGGAGCGTTACTGATACGCCAATAAAAAAAGACATGTGGCACTCGAGAACTGCCGCGGCAAAGCTATTGCATAGCATTTTGTTTTCAATAAAATGTATTAAATTAAAAAAATATCTAACATAATTTTTTTAATTAATAGAAAAGGCTATAAGCCTTTTCTTTTGGAGCGTTACTGATACGCCAATAAAAAAAGACATGTGGCACTCGAGAACTGCCGCGGCAAAGCTATTGCATAGCATTTTGTTTTCAATAAAATGTATTAAATTAAAAAAATATCTAACATAATTTTTTTAATTAATAGAAAAGGCTATAAGCCTTTTCTTTTGGAGCGTTACTGATACGCCAATAAAAAAAGACATGTGGCACTCGAGAACTGCCGCGGCAAAGCTATTGCATAGCATTTTGTTTTCAATAAAATGTATTAAATTAAAAAAATATCTAACATAATTTTTTTAATTAATAGAAAAGGCTATAAGCCTTTTCTTTTGGAGCGTTACTGATACGCCAATAAAAAAAGACATGTGGCACTCGAGAACTGCCGCGGCAAAGCTATTGCATAGCATTTTGTTTTCAATAAAATGTATTAAATTAAAAAAAATAACTAACATAATGTTTTTTAATTAATAGAAAAGGCTATAGCCTTTTCTTTTGGAGCGTTACTGATACGCCAATAAAAAAAGACATGTGGCACTCGAGAACTGCCGCGGCAAAGCTATTGCATAGCATTTTGTTTTCAATAAAATGTATTAAATTAAAAAAAATAACTAACATAATGTTTTTTAATTAATAGAAAAGGCTATAGCCTTTTCTTTTGGAGCGTTTCTGATACGCCAATAAAAAAAGACATGTGGCACTCGAGAACTGCCGCGGCAAAGCTATTGCATAGCATTTTGTTTTCAATAAAATGTATTAAATTAAAAAAATATCTAACATAATTTTTTTAATTAATAGAAAAGGCTATAAGCCTTTTCTTTTGGAGCGTTACTGATACGCCAATAAAAAAAGACATGTGGCACTCGAGAACTGCCGCGGCAAAGCTATTGCATAGCATTTTGTTTTCAATAAAATGTATTAAATTAAAAAAATATCTAACATAATTTTTTTAATTAATAGAAAAGGCTATAAGCCTTTTCTTTTGGAGCGTTACTGATACGCCAATAAAAAAAGACATGTGGCACTCGAGAACTGCCGCGGCAAAGCTATTGCATAGCATTTTGTTTTCAATAAAATGTATTAAATTAAAAAAATATCTAACATAATTTTTTTAATTAATAGAAAAGGCTATAAGCCTTTTCTTTTGGAGCGTTACTGATACGCCAATAAAAAAAGACATGTGGCACTCGAGAACTGCCGCGGCAAAGCTATTGCATAGCATTTTGTTTTCAATAAAATGTATTAAATTAAAAAAATATCTAACATAATTTTTTTAATTAATAGAAAAGGCTATAAGCCTTTTCTTTTGGAGCGTTACTGATACGCCAATAAAAAAAGACATGTGGCACTCGAGAACTGCCGCGGCAAAGCTATTGCATAGCATTTTGTTTTCAATAAAATGTATTAAATTAAAAAAAATAACTAACATAATGTTTTTTAATTAATAGAAAAGGCTATAGCCTTTTCTTTTGGAGCGTTACTGATACGCCAATAAAAAAAGACATGTGGCACTCGAGAACTGCCGCGGCAAAGCTATTGCATAGCATTTTGTTTTCAATAAAATGTATTAAATTAAAAAAAATAACTAACATAATGTTTTTTAATTAATAGAAAAGGCTATAGCCTTTTCTTTTGGAGCGTTTCTGATACGCCAATAAAAAAAGACATGTGGCACTCGAGAACTGCCGCGGCAAAGCTATTGCATAGCATTTTGTTTTCAATAAAATGTATTAAATTAAAAAAATATCTAACATAATTTTTTTAATTAATAGAAAAGGCTATAAGCCTTTTCTTTTGGAGCGTTACTGATACGCCAATAAAAAAAGACATGTGGCACTCGAGAACTGCCGCGGCAAAGCTATTGCATAGCATTTTGTTTTCAATAAAATGTATTAAATTAAAAAAATATCTAACATAATTTTTTTAATTAATAGAAAAGGCTATAAGCCTTTTCTTTTGGAGCGTTACTGATACGCCAATAAAAAAAGACATGTGGCACTCGAGAACTGCCGCGGCAAAGCTATTGCATAGCATTTTGTTTTCAATAAAATGTATTAAATTAAAAAAATATCTAACATAATTTTTTTAATTAATAGAAAAGGCTATAAGCCTTTTCTTTTGGAGCGTTACTGATACGCCAATAAAAAAAGACATGTGGCACTCGAGAACTGCCGCGGCAAAGCTATTGCATAGCATTTTGTTTTCAATAAAATGTATTAAATTAAAAAAATATCTAACATAATTTTTTTAATTAATAGAAAAGGCTATAAGCCTTTTCTTTTGGAGCGTTACTGATACGCCAATAAAAAAAGACATGTGGCACTCGAGAACTGCCGCGGCAAAGCTATTGCATAGCATTTTGTTTTCAATAAAATGTATTAAATTAAAAAAAATAACTAACATAATGTTTTTTAATTAATAGAAAAGGCTATAGCCTTTTCTTTTGGAGCGTTACTGATACGCCAATAAAAAAAGACATGTGGCACTCGAGAACTGCCGCGGCAAAGCTATTGCATAGCATTTTGTTTTCAATAAAATGTATTAAATTAAAAAAATATCTAACATAATTTTTTTAATTAATAGAAAAGGCTATAGCCTTTTCTTTTGGAGCGTTACTGATACGCCAATAAAAAAAGACATGTGGCACTCGAGAACTGCCGCGGCAAAGCTATTGCATAGCATTTTGTTTTCAATAAAATGTATTAAATTAAAAAAAATAACTAACATAATTTTTTTTAATTAATAGAAAAGGCTATAAGCCTTTTCTTTTGGAGCGTTACTGATACGCCAATAAAAAAAGACATGTGGCACTCGAGAACTGCCTCGGCAAAGCTATTGCATAGCATTTTGTTTTCAATAAAATGTATTAAATTAAAAAAAATTACTAACATAATTTTTTTTAATTAATAGAAAAGGCTATAGCCTTTTCTTTTGGAGCGTTACTGATACTCCAATAAAAAAAGACATGTGGCACTCGAGAACTGCCGCGGCAAAGCTATTGCATAGCATTTTGTTTTCAATAAAATGTATTAAATTAAAAAAAAATAACTAACATAATTTTTTTTAATTAATAGAAAAGGCTATAGCCTTTTCTTTTGGAGCGTTACTGATACGCCAATAAAAAAAGACATGTGGCACTCGAGAACTGCCGCGGCAAAGCTATTGCATAGCATTTTGTTTTCAATAAAATGTATTAAATTAAAAAAAATAACTAACATAATTTTTTTTAATTAATAGAAAAGGCTATAAGCCTTTTCTTTTGGAGCGTTACTGATACGCCAATAAAAAAAGACATGTGGCACTCGAGAACTGCCGCGGCAAAGCTATTGCATAGCATTTTGTTTTCAATAAAATGTATTAAATTAAAAAAAAATAACTAACATAATTTTTTTTAATTAATAGAAAAGGCTATAGCCTTTTCTTTTGGAGCGTTACTGATACGCCAATAAAAAAAGACATGTGGCACTCGAGAACTGCCGCGGCAAAGCTATTGCATAGCATTTTGTTTTCAATAAAATGTATTAAATTAAAAAAATATCTAACATAATTTTTTTAATTAATAGAAAAGGCTATAGCCTTTTCTTTTGGAGCGTTACTGATACGCCAATAAAAAAAGACATGTGGCACTCGAGAACTGCCGCGGCAAAGCTATTGCATAGCATTTTGTTTTCAATAAAATGTATTAAATTAAAAAAAATAACTAACATAATTTTTTTTAATTAATAGAAAAGGCTATAAGCCTTTTCTTTTGGAGCGTTACTGATACGCCAATAAAAAAAGACATGTGGCACTCGAGAACTGCCGCGGCAAAGCTATTGCATAGCATTTTGTTTTCAATAAAATGTATTAAATTAAAAAAAATAACTAACATAATTTTTTTTAATTAATAGAAAAGGCTATAGCCTTTTCTTTTGGAGCGTTACTGATACGCCTATAAAAAAAGACATGTGGCACTCGAGAACTGCCGCGGAAAAGCTATTGCATAGCATTTTGTTTTCAATAAAATGTATTAAATTAAAAAACAATAACTAACATAATTTTTTTTAATTAATAGAAAAGGCTATAGCCTTTTCTTTTGGAGCGTTACTGATACGCCAATAAAAAAAGACATGTGGCACTCGAGAACTGCCGCGGCAAAGCTATTGCACAGCATTTTGTTTTCAATAAAATGTATTAAATTAAAAAAAATAACTAACATAATTTTTTTTAATTAATAGAAAAGGCTATAGCCTTTTCTTTTGGAGCGTTACTGATACGCCTATAAAAAAAGACATGTGGCACTCGAGAACTGCCGCGGCAAAGCTATTGCACAGCATTTTGTTTTCAATAAAATGTATTAAATTAAAAAAAATAACTAACATAATTTTTTTTAATTAATAGAAAAGGCTATAGCCTTTTCTTTTGGAGCGTTACTGATACGCCTATAAAAAAAGACATGTGGCACTCGAGAACTGCCGCGGCAAAGCTATTGCACAGCATTTTGTTTTCAATAAAATGTATTAAATTAAAAAAAATAACTAACATAATTTTTTTTAATTAATAGAAAAGGCTATAGCCTTTTCTTTTGGAGCGTTACTGATACGCCTATAAAAAAAGACATGTGGCACTCGAGAACTGCCGCGGCAAAGCTATTGCACAGCATTTTGTTTTCAATAAAATGTATTAAATTAAAAAAATAACTAACATAATTTTTTTTAATTAATAGAAAAGGCTATAGCCTTTTCTTTTGGAGCGTTACTGATACGCCTATAAAAAAAGACATGTGGCACTCGAGAACTGCCGCGGCAAAGCTATTGCACAGCATTTTGTTTTCAATAAAATGTATTAAATTAAAAAAAATAACTAACATAATTTTTTTTAATTAATAGAAAAGGCTATAGCCTTTTCTTTTGGAGCGTTACTGATACGCCTATAAAAAAAGACATGTGGCACTCGAGAACTGCCGCGGCAAAGCTATTGCACAGCATTTTGTTTTCAATAAAATGTATTAAATTAAAAAAAATAACTAACATAATTTTTTTTAATTAATAGAAAAGGCTATAGCCTTTTCTTTTGGAGCGTTACTGATACGCCTATAAAAAAAGACATGTGGCACTCGAGAACTGCCGCGGCAAAGCTATTGCACAGCATTTTGTTTTCAATAAAATGTATTAAATTAAAAAAAATAACTAACATAATTTTTTTTAATTAATAGAAAAGGCTATAGCCTTTTCTTTTGGAGCGTTACTGATACGCCTATAAAAAAAGACATGTGGCACTCGAGAACTGCCGCGGCAAAGCTATTGCACAGCATTTTGTTTTCAATAAAATGTATTAAATTAAAAAAAATAACTAACATAATTTTTTTTAATTAATAGAAAAGGCTATAGCCTTTTCTTTTGGAGCGTTACTGATACGCCTATAAAAAAAGACATGTGGCACTCGAGAACTGCCGCGGCAAAGCTATTGCACAGCATTTTGTTTTCAATAAAATGTATTAAATTAAAAAAAATAACTAACATAATTTTTTTTAATTAATAGAAAAGGCTATAGCCTTTTCTTTTGGAGCGTTACTGATACGCCTATAAAAAAAGACATGTGGCACTCGAGAACTGCCGCGGCAAAGCTATTGCACAGCATTTTGTTTTCAATAAAATGTATTAAATTAAAAAAAATAACTAACATAATTTTTTTTAATTAATAGAAAAGGCTATAGCCTTTTCTTTTGGAGCGTTACTGATACGCCTATAAAAAAAGACATGTGGCACTCGAGAACTGCCGCGGCAAAGCTATTGCACAGCATTTTGTTTTCAATAAAATGTATTAAATTAAAAAAAATAACTAACATAATTTTTTTTAATTAATAGAAAAGGCTATAGCCTTTTCTTTTGGAGCGTTACTGATACGCCTATAAAAAAAGACATGTGGCACTCGAGAACTGCCGCGGCAAAGCTATTGCACAGCATTTTGTTTTCAATAAAATGTATTAAATTAAAAAAAATAACTAACATAATTTTTTTTAATTAATAGAAAAGGCTATAGCCTTTTCTTTTGGAGCGTTACTGATACGCCTATAAAAAAAGACATGTGGCACTCGAGAACTGCCGCGGCAAAGCTATTGCACAGCATTTTGTTTTCAATAAAATGTATTAAATTAAAAAAAATAACTAACATAATTTTTTTTAATTAATAGAAAAGGCTATAGCCTTTTCTTTTGGAGCGTTACTGATACGCCTATAAAAAAAGACATGTGGCACTCGAGAACTGCCGCGGCAAAGCTATTGCACAGCATTTTGTTTTCAATAAAATGTATTAAATTAAAAAAAATAACTAACATAATTTTTTTTAATTAATAGAAAAGGCTATAGCCTTTTCTTTTGGAGCGTTACTGATACGCCTATAAAAAAAGACATGTGGCACTCGAGAACTGCCGCGGCAAAGCTATTGCACAGCATTTTGTTTTCAATAAAATGTATTAAATTAAAAAAAATAACTAACATAATTTTTTTTAATTAATAGAAAAGGCTATAGCCTTTTCTTTTGGAGCGTTACTGATACGCCTATAAAAAAAGACATGTGGCACTCGAGAACTGCCGCGGCAAAGCTATTGTATAGCATTTTGTTTTCAATAAAATGTATTAAATTAAAAAAAAATAACTAACATATTTTTTTTTAATTAATAGAAAAGGCTATATATAGCCTTTTCTTTTGGAGCGTTACTGATACGCCAATAAAAAAAGACATGTGGCAGTCGAGAACTGCCGCGGCAAAGCTATTGCATAGCATTTTGTTTTCAATAGAATGTATTAAATTAAAAAAAATAACTAACATAATTTTTTTTAATTAATAGAAAAGGCTATAAGCCTTTTCTTTTGGAGCGTTACTGATACGCCAATAAAAAAAGACATGTGGCACTCGAGAACTGCCGCGGCAAAGCTATTGCATAGCATTTTGTTTTCAATAAAATGTATTAAATTAAAAAAAATAACTAACATAATTTTTTTTAATTAATAGAAAAGGCTATAAGCCTTTTCTTTTGGAGCCTTACTGATACGCCAATAAAAAAAGACATGTGGCACTCGAGA
Source organism: Gymnocheta viridis (assembly GCA_956483585.1). Classification (NCBI taxonomy): domain Eukaryota; kingdom Metazoa; phylum Arthropoda; class Insecta; order Diptera; family Tachinidae; genus Gymnocheta; species Gymnocheta viridis. Next base: position 44,402 of record CATQFJ010000215.1, read on the forward strand.
ACTGCCGCGGCAAAGCTATTGCATAGCATTTTGTTTTCAATAAAATGTATTAAATTAAAAAAAATAACTAACATAATTTTTTTTAATTAATAGAAAAGGCTATAAGCCTTTTCTTTTGGAGCGTTACTGATACGCCAATAAAAAAAGACATGTGGCACTCGAGAACTGCCGCGGCAAAGCTATTGCATAGCATTTTGTTTTCAATAAAATGTATTAAATTAAAAAAAATAACTAACATAATTTTTTTTAATTAATAGAAAAGGCTATAAGCCTTTTCTTTTGGAGCGTTACTGATACGCCAATAAAAAAAGACATGTGGCACTCGAGAACTGCCGCGGCAAAGCTATTGCATAGCATTTTGTTTTCAATAAAATGTATTAAATTAAAAAAAATAACTAACATAATTTTTTTTAATTAATAGAAAAGGCTATAAGCCTTTTCTTTTGGAGCGTTACTGATACGCCCATAAAAAAAGACATGTGGCACTCGAGAACTGCCGCGGCAAAGCTATTGCATAGCATTTTGTTTTCAATAAAATGTATTAAATTAAAAAAAATAACTAACATAATTTTTTTTAATTAATAGAAAAGGCTATAAGCCTTTTCTTTTGGAGCGTTACTGATACGCCAATAAAAAAAGACATGTGGCACTCGAGAACTGCCGCGGCAAAGCTATTGCATAGCATTTTGTTTTCAATAAAATGTATTAAATTAAAAAACAATAACTAACATAATTTTTTTTAATTAATAGAAAAGGCTATAGCCTGATACGCCAATAAAAAAAGACATGTGGCACTCGAGAACTGCCGCGGCAAAGCTATTGCATAGCATTTTGTTTTCAATAAAATTTATTAAATTAAAAAAAAAAATAACTAACATAATTTTTTTTAATTAATAGAAAAGGCTATAGCCTTTTCTTTTGGAGCGTTACTGATACGCCAATAAAAAAAGACATGTGGCACTCGAGAACTGCCGCGGCAAAGCTATTGCATAGCATTTTGTTTTCAATAAAATGTATTAAATTAAAAAAAATAACTAACATAATTTTTTTTAATTAATAGAAAAGGCTATAAGCCTTTTCTTTTGGAGCGTTACTGATACGCCAATAAAAAAAGACATGTGGCACTCGAGAACTGCCGCGGCAAAGCTATTGCACAGCATTTTGTTTTCAATAAAATGTATTAAATTAAAAAAAATAACTAACATAATTTTTTTTAATTAATAGAAAAGGCTATAGCCTTTTCTTTTGGAGCGTTACTGATACGCCTATAAAAAAAGACATGTGGCACTCGAGAACTGCCGCGGCAAAGCTATTGCATAGCATTTTGTTTTCAATAAAATGTATTAAATTAAAAAAAAATAACTAACATATTTTTTTTTAATTAATAGAAAAGGCTATATATAGCCTTTTCTTTTGGAGCGTTACTGATACGCCAATAAAAAAAGACATGTGGCACTCGAGAACTGCCGCGGCAAAGCTATTGCATAGCATTTTGTTTTCAATAAAATGTATTAAATTAAAAAAAATAACTAACATAATTTTTTTTAATTAATAGAAAAGGCATAGCCTTTTCTGTTGGAGCGTTACTGATACGCCAATAAAAAAAGACATGTGGCACTCGAGAACTGCCGCGGCAAAGCTATTGCATAGCATTTTGTTTTCAATAAAATGTATTAAATTAAAAAAAAATAACTAACATATTTTTTTTTAATTAATAGAAAAGGCTATATATAGCCTTTTCTTTTGGAGCGTTACTGATACGCCAATAAAAAAAGACATGTGGCAGTCGAGAACTGCCGCGGCAAAGCTATTGCATAGCATTTTGTTTTCAATAGAATGTATTAAATTAAAAAAAATAACTAACATAATTTTTTTTAATTAATAGAAAAGGCTATAAGCCTTTTCTTTTGGAGCGTTACTGATACGCCAATAAAAAAAGACATGTGGCACTCGAGAACTGCCGCGGCAAAGCTATTGCATAGCATTTTGTTTTCAATAAAATGTATTAAATTAAAAAAAATAACTAACATAATTTTTTTTAATTAATAGAAAAGGCATAGCCTTTTCTGTTGGAGCGTTACTGATACGCCAATAAAAAAAGACATGTGGCACTCGAGAACTGCCGCGGCAAAGCTATTGCATAGCATTTTGTTTTCAATAAAATGTATTAAATTAAAAAAAATAACTAACATAATTTTTTTTAATTAATAGAAAAGGCATAGCCTTTTCTGTTGGAGCGTTACTGATACGCCAATAAAAAAAGACATGTGGCACTCGAGAACTGCCGCGGCAAAGCTATTGCATAGCATTTTGTTTTCAATAAAATGTATTAAATTAAAAAACAATAAGTAACATAATTTTTTTTAATTAATAGAAAAGGCTATAGCCTTTACTTTTGGAGCGTTACTGATACGCCAATAAAAAAAGACATGTGGCACTCGAGAACTGCCGCGGCAAAGCTATTGCATAGCATTTTGTTTTCAATAAAATGTATTAAATTAAAAAACAATAACTAACATAATTTTTTTTAATTAATAGAAAAGGCTATAGCCTTTTCTTTTGGAGCGTTACTGATACGCCAATAAAAAAAGACATGCGGCACTCGAGAACTGCCGCGGCAAAGCTATTGCATAGCATTTTGTTTTCAATAAAATGTATTAAATTAAAAAAAATAACTAACATAATTTTTTTTAATTAATAGAAAAGGCTATAGCCTTTTCTTTTGGAGCGTTACTGATACGCCAATAAAAAAAGACATGTGGCACTCGAGAACTGCCGCGGCAAAGCTATTGCATAGCATTTTGTTTTCAATAAAATTTATTAAATTAAAAAAAAAAATAACTAACATAATTTTTTTTAATTAATAGAAAAGGCTATAGCCTTTTCTTTTGGAGCGTTACTGATACGCCAATAAAAAAAGACATGTGGCACTCGAGAACTGCCGCGGCAAAGCTATTGCATAGCATTTTGTTTTCAATAAAATGTATTAAATTAAAAAAAATAACTAACATAATTTTTTTTAATTAATAGAAAAGGCTATAAGCCTTTTCTTTTGGAGCGTTTCTGATACGCCAATAAAAAAAGACATGTGGCACTCGAGAACTGCCGCGGCAAAGCTATTGCATAGCATTTTGTTTTCAATAAAATGTATTAAATTAAAAAACAATAACTAACATAATTTTTTTTAATTAATAGAAAAGGCTATAGCCTTTTCTTTTGGAGCGTTACTGATACGCCAATAAAAAAAGACATGCGGCACTCGAGAACTGCCGCGGCAAAGCTATTGCATAGCATTTTGTTTTCAATAAAATGTATTAAATTAAAAAAAATAACTAACATAATTTTTTTTAATTAATAGAAAAGGCTATAGCCTTTTCTTTTGGAGCGTTACTGATACGCCAATAAAAAAAGACATGTGGCACTCGAGAACTGCCGCGGCAAAGCTATTGCATAGCATTTTGTTTTCAATAAAATGTATTAAATTAAAAAACAATAACTAACATAATTTTTTTTAATTAATAGAAAAGGCTATAGCCTTTTCTTTTGGAGCGTTACTGATACGCCAATAAAAAAAGACATGCGGCACTCGAGAACTGCCGCGGCAAAGCTATTGCATAGCATTTTGTTTTCAATAAAATGTATTAAATTAAAAAAATAACTAACATAATTTTTTTTAATTAATAGAAAAGGCTATAGCCTTTTCTTTTGGAGCGTTACTGATACGCCAATAAAAAAAGACATGTGGCACTCGAGAACTGCCGCGGCAAAGCTATTGCATAGCATTTTGTTTTCAATAAAATTTATTAAATTAAAAAAAAAATAACTAACATAATTTTTTTTAATTAATAGAAAAGGCTATAGCCTTTTCTTTTGGAGCGTTACTGATACGCCAATAAAAAAAGACATGTGGCACTCGAGAACTGCCGCGGCAAAGCTATTGCATAGCATTTTGTTTTCAATAAAATGTATTAAATTAAAAAAATATCTAACATAATTTTTTTAATTAATAGAAAAGGCTATAGCCTTTTCTTTTGGAGCGTTACTGATACGCCAATAAAAAAAGACATGTGGCACTCGAGAACTGCCGCGGCAAAGCTATTGCATAGCATTTTGTTTTCAATAAAATGTATTAAATTAAAAAAATAACTAACATAATTTTTTTTATTTAATAGAAAACGCTATAGCCTTTTCTTTTGGAGCGTTACTGATACGCCAATAAAAAAAGACATGTGGCACTCGAGAACTGCCGCGGCAAAGCTATTGCATAGCATTTTGTTTTCAATAAAATGTATTAAATTAAAAAAATATCTAACATAATTTTTTTAATTAATAGAAAAGGCTATAGCCTTTTCTTTTGGAGCGTTACTGATACGCCAATAAAAAAAGACATGTGGCACTCGAGAACTGCCGCGGCAAAGCTATTGCATAGCATTTTGTTTTCAATAAAATGTATTAAATTAAAAAAATATCTAACATAATTTTTTTAATTAATAGAAAAGGCTATAGCCTTTTCTTTTGGAGCGTTACTGATACGCCAATAAAAAAAGACATGTGGCACTCGAGAACTGCCGCGGCAAAGCTATTGCATAGCATTTTGTTTTCAATAAAATGTATTAAATTAAAAAACAATAACTAACATAATTTTTTTTAATTAATAGAAAAGGCTATAGCCTTTTCTTTTGGAGCGTTACTGATACGCCAATAAAAAAAGACATGCGGCACTCGAGAACTGCCGCGGCAAAGCTATTGCATAGCATTTTGTTTTCAATAAAATGTATTAAATTAAAAAAAATAACTAAAATAATTTTTTTTAATTAATAGAAAAGGCTATAGCCTTTTCTTTTGGAGCGTTACTGATACGCCAATAAAAAAAGACATGTGGCACTCGAGAACTGCCGCGGCAAAGCTATTGCATAGCATTTTGTTTTCAATAAAATTTATTAAATTAAAAAAAAAAATAACTAACATAATTTTTTTTAATTAATAGAAAAGGCTATAGCCTTTTCTTTTGGAGCGTTACTGATACGCCAATAAAAAAAGACATGTGGCACTCGAGAACTGCCGCGGCAAAGCTATTGCATAGCATTTTGTTTTCAATAAAATGTATTAAATTAAAAAAAATAACTAACATAATTTTTTTTAATTAATAGAAAAGGCTATAAGCCTTTTCTTTTGGAGCGTTTCTGATACGCCAATAAAAAAAGACATGTGGCACTCGAGAACTGCCGCGGCAAAGCTATTGCATAGCATTTTGTTTTCAATAAAATGTATTAAATTAAAAAAAATAACTGACATAATTTTTTTTAATTAATAGAAAAGGCTATAGCCTTTTCTTTTGGAGCGTTACTGATACGCCAATAAAAAAGACATGTGGCACTCGAGAACTGCCGCGGCAAAGCTATTGCATAGCATTTTGTTTTCAATAAAATGTATTAAATTAAAAAAATATCTAACATAATTTTTTTAATTAATAGAAAAGGCTATAGCCTTTTCTTTTGGAGCGTTACTGATACGCCAATAAAAAAAGACATGTGGCACTCGAGAACTGCCGCGGCAAAGCTATTGCATAGCATTTTGTTTTCAATAAAATGTATTAAATTAAAAAAAATAACTAACATAATTTTTTTTATTTAATAGAAAACGCTATAGCCTTTTCTTTTGGAGCGTTACTGATACGCCAATAAAAAAAGACATGTGGCACTCGAGAACTGCCGCGGCAAAGCTATTGCATAGCATTTTGTTTTCAATAAAATGTATTAAATTAAAAAAATATCTAACATAATTTTTTTAATTAATAGAAAAGGCTATAGCCTTTTCTTTTGGAGCGTTACTGATACGCCAATAAAAACAGACATGTGGCACTCGAGAACTGCCGCGGCAAAGCTATTGCATAGCATTTTGTTTTCAATAAAATGTATTAAATTAAAAAAATATCTAACATAATTTTTTTAATTAATAGAAAAGGCTATAGCCTTTTCTTTTGGAGCGTTACTGATACGCCAATAAAAAAAGACATGTGGCACTCGAGAACTGCCGCGGCAAAGCTATTGCATAGCATTTTGTTTTCAATAAAATGTATTAAATTAAAAAAATATCTAACATAATTTTTTTAATTAATAGAAAAGGCTATAGCCTTTTCTTTTGGAGCGTTACTGATACGCCAATAAAAAAAGACATGTGGCACTCGAGAACTGCCGCGGCAAAGCTATTCCATAGCATTTTGTTTTCAATAAAATGTATTAAATTAAAAAAATATCTAACATAATTTTTTTAATTAATAGAAAAGGCTATAGCCTTTTCTTTTGGAGCGTTACTGATACGCCAATAAAAAAAGACATGTGGCACTCGAGAACTGCCGCGGCAAAGCTATTGCATAGCATTTTGTTTTCAATAAAATGTATTAAATTAAAAAAATATCTAACATAATTTTTTTAATTAATAGAAACGGCTATAGCCTTTTCTTTTGGAGCGTTACTGATACGCCAATAAAAAAAGACATGTGGCACTCGAGAACTGCCGCGGCAAAGCTATTGCATAGCATTTTGTTTTCAATAAAATGTATTAAATTAAAAAAATATCTAACATAATTTTTTTAATTAATATAAAAGGTATAGCCTTTTCTTTGGAGCGTTACTGATACGCCAATAAAAAAAGACATGTGGCACTCGAGAACTGCCGCGGCAAAGCTATTGCATAGCATTTTGTTTTCAATAAAATGTATTAAATTAAAAAAATATCTAACATAATTTTTTTAATTAATAGAAAAGGCTATAGCCTTTTCTTTTGGAGCGTTACTGATACGCCAATAAAAAAAGAAATGTGGCACTCGAGAACTGCCGCGGCAAAGCTATTGCATAGCATTTTGTTTTCAATAAAATGTATTAAATTAAAAAAATATCTAACATAATTTTTTTAATTAATAGAAAAGGCTATAGCCTTTTCTTTTGGAGCGTTACTGATACGCCAATAAAAAAAGACATGTGGCACTCGAGAACTGCCGCGGCAAAGCTATTGCATAGCATTTTGTTTTCAATAAAATGTATTAATTAAAAAAATATCTAACATAATTTTTTTAATTAATAGAAAAGGCTATAGCCTTTTCTTTTGGAGCGTTACTGATACGCCATAAAAAAAGACATGTGGCACTCGAGAACTGCCGCGGCAAAGCTATTGCATAGCATTTTGTTTTCAATAAAATGTATTAAATTAAAAAAATATCTAACATAATTTTTTTAATTAATAGAAAAGGCTATAGCCTTTTCTTTTGGAGCGTTACTGATACGCCAATAAAAAAAGACATGTGGCACTCGAGAACTGCCGCGGCAAAGCTATTGCATAGCATTTTGTTTTCAATAAAATGTATTAAATTAAAAAAATATCTAACATAATTTTTTTAATTAATAGAAAAGGCTATAGCCTTTTCTTTTGGAGCGTTACTGATACGCCAATAAAAAAAGACATGTGGCACTCGAGAACTGCCGCGGCAAAGCTATTGCATAGCATTTTGTTTTCAATAAAATGTATTAAATTAAAAAAATATCTAACATAATTTTTTTAATTAATAGAAAAGGCTATAGCCTTTTCTTTTGGAGCGTTACTGATACGCCAATAAAAAAAGACATGTGGCACTCGAGAACTGCCGCGGCAAAGCTATTGCATAGCATTTTGTTTTCAATAAATGTATTAAATTAAAAAAATATCTAACATAATTTTTTTAATTAATAGAAAAGGCTATAGCCTTTTCTTTTGGAGCGTTACTGATACGCCAATAAAAAAGACATGTGGCACTCGAGAACTGCCGCGGCAAAGCTATTGCATAGCATTTTGTTTTCAATAAAATGTATTAAATTAAAAAAATATCTAACATAATTTTTTTAATTAATAGAAAAGGCTATAGCCTTTTCTTTTGGAGCGTTACTGATACGCCAATAAAAAAAGACATGTGGCACTCGAGAACTGCCGCGGCAAAGCTATTGCATAGCATTTTGTTTTCAATAAAATGTATTAAATTAAAAAAATATCTAACATAATTTTTTTAATTAATAGAAAAGGCTATAGCCTTTTCTTTTGGAGCGTTACTGATACGCCAATAAAAAAAGACATGTGGCACTCGAGAACTGCCGCGGCAAAGCTATTGCATAGCATTTTGTTTTCAATAAAATGTATTAAATTAAAAAAATATCTAACATAATTTTTTTAATTAATAGAAAAGGCTATAGCCTTTTCTTTTGGAGCGTTACTGATACGCCAATAAAAAAAGACATGTGGCACTCGAGAACTGCCGCGGCAAAGCTATTGCATAGCATTTTGTTTTCAATAAATGTATTAAATTAAAAAAATATCTAACATAATTTTTTTAATTAATAGAAAAGGCTATAGCCTTTCTTTTGGAGCGTTACTGATACGCCAATAAAAAAAGACATGTGGCACTCGAGAACTGCCGCGGCAAAGCTATTGCATAGCATTTTTGTTTTCAATAAATGTATTAAATTAAAAAAATATCTAACATATTTTTTTAATTAATAGAAAAGGCTATAGCCTTTTCTTTTGGAGCGTTACTGATACGCCAATAAAAAAAGACATGTGGCACTCGAGAACTGCCGCGGCAAAGCTATTGCATAGCATTTTGTTTTCAATAAAATGTATTAAATTAAAAAATATCTAACATAATTTTTTTAATTAATAGAAAAGGCTATAGCCTTTTCTTTTGGAGCGTTACTGATACGCCAATAAAAAAAGACATGTGGCACTCGAGAACTGCCGCGGCAAAGCTATTGCATAGCATTTTGTTTTCAATAAATGTATTAAATTAAAAAAATATCTAACATAATTTTTTTAATTAATAGAAAAGGCTATAGCCTTTTCTTTTGGAGCGTTACTGATACGCAAATAAAAAAAGACATGTGGCACTCGAGAACTGCCGCGGCAAAGCTATTGCATAGCATTTTGTTTTCAATAAAATGTATTAAATTAAAAAAATATCTAACATAATTTTTTTAATTAATAGAAAAGGCTATAGCCTTTTCTTTTGGAGCGTTACTGATACGCCAATAAAAAAAGACATGTGGCACTCGAGAACTGCCGCGGCAAAGCTATTGCATAGCATTTTGTTTTCAATAAAATGTATTAAATTAAACAAATATCTAACATAATTTTTTTAATTAATAGAAAAGGCTATAGCCTTTTCTTTTGGAGCGTTACTGATACGCCAATAAAAAAAGACATGTGGCACTCGAGAACTGCCGCGGCAAAGCTATTGCATAGCATTTTGTTTTCAATAAAATGTATTAAATTAAAAAAATATCTAACATAATTTTTTTAATTAATAGAAAAGGCTATAGCCTTTTCTTTTGGAGCGTTACTGATACGCCAATAAAAAAAGACATGTGGCACTCGAGAACTGCCGCGGCAAAGCTATTGCATAGCATTTTGTTTTCAATAAAATGTATTAAATTAAAAAAATATCTAACATAATTTTTTTAATTAATAGAAAAGGCTATAGCCTTTTCTTTTGGAGCGTTACTGATACGCCAATAAAAAAAGACATGTGGCACTCGAGAACTGCCGCGGCAAAGCTATTGCATAGCATTTTGTTTTCAATAAAATGTATTAAATTAAAAAAATATCTAACATAATTTTTTTAATTAATAGAAAAGGCTTTAGCCTTTTCTTTTGGAGCGTTACTGATACGCCAATAAAAAAAGACATGTGGCACTCGAGAACTGCCGCGGCAAAGCTATTGCATAGCATTTTGTTTTCAATAAAATGTATTAAATTAAAAAAATATCTAACATAATTTTTTTAATTAATAGAAAAGGCTATAGCCTTTTCTTTTGGAGCGTTACTGATACGCCAATAAAAAAAGACATGTGGCACTCGAGAACTGCCGCGGCAAAGCTATTGCATAGCATTTTGTTTTCAATAAAATGTATTAAATTAAAAAAATATCTAACATAATTTTTTTAATTAATAGAAAAGGCTATAGCCTTTTCTTTTGGAGCGTTACTGATACGTTAATAAAAAAAGACATGTGGCACTCGAGAACTGCCGCGGCAAAGCTATTGCATAGCATTTTGTTTTCAATAAAATGTATTAAATTAAAAAAATATCTAACATAATTTTTTTAATTAATAGAAAAGGCTATAGCCTTTTCTTTTGGAGCGTTACTGATACGCCAATAAAAAAAGACATGTGGCACTCGAGAACTGCCGCGGCAAAGCTATTGCATAGCATTTTGTTTTCAATAAAATGTATTAAATTAAAAAAATATCTAACATAATTTTTTTAATTAATAGAAAAGGCTATAGCCTTTTCTTTTGGAGCGTTACTGATACGCCAATAAAAAAAGACATGTGGCACTCGAGAACTGCCGCGGCAAAGCTATTGCATAGCATTTTGTTTTCAATAAAATGTATTAAATTAAAAAAATATCTAACATAATTTTTTTAATTAATAGAAAAGGCTATAGCCTTTTCTTTTGGAGCGTTACTGATACGCCAATAAAAAAAGACATGTGGC
>CATQFJ010000216.1:0-50348 GCA_956483585.1 Gymnocheta viridis
CGCGGCAGTTCTCGAGTGCCACATGTCTTTTTTTATTGGCGTATCAGTAACGCTCCAAAAGAAAAGGCTATAGCCTTTTCTATTAATTAAAAAAAATTATGTTAGTTATTTTTTTTTAATTTAATACATTTTATTGAAAACAAAATGCTCTGCAATAGCTTTGCCGCGGCAGTTCTCGAGTGCCACATGTCTTTTTTTATTGGCGTATCAGTAACGCTCCAAAAGAAAAGGCTATAGCCTTTTCTATTAATTAAAAAAAATTATGTTAGTTATTTTTTTTTAATTTAATACATTTTATTGAAAACAAAATGCTCTGCAATAGCTTTGCCGCGGCAGTTCTCGAGTGCCACATGTCTTTTTTTATTGGCGTATCAGTAACGCTCCAAAAGAAAAGGCTATATATAGCCTTTTCTATTAATTAAAAAAATTATGTTAGTTATTTTTTTTTAATTTAATACATTTTATTGAAAACAAAATGCTCTGCAATAGCTTTGCCGCGGCAGTTCTCGAGTGCCACATGTCTTTTTTTATTGGCGTATCAGTAACGCTCCAAAAGAAAAGGCTATAGCCTTTTCTATTAATTAAAAAAAATTATGTTAGTTATTTTTTTTAATTTAATACATTTTATTGAAAACAAAATGCTCTGCAATAGCTTTGCCGCGGCAGTTCTCGAGTGCCACATGTCTTTTTTTATTGGCGTATCAGTAACGCTCCAAAAGAAAAGGCTATAGCCTTTTCTATTAATTAAAAAAAATTATGTTAGTTATTTTTTTTTAATTTAATACATTTTATTGAAAACAAAATGCTCTGCAATAGCTTTGCCGCGGCAGTTCTCGAGTGCCACATGTCTTTTTTTATTGGCGTATCAGTAACGCTCCAAAAGAAAAGGCTATAGCCTTTTCTATTAATTAAAAAAATTATGTTAGTTATTTTTTTTTAATTTAATACATTTTATTGAAAACAAAAATGCTCTGCAATAGCTTTGCCGCGGCAGTTCTCGAGTGCCACATGTCTTTTTTTATTGGCGTATCAGTAACGCTCCAAAAGAAAAGGCTATTATAGCCTTTTCTATTAATTAAAAAAAATTGTGTTAGTTATTTTTTTTTAATTTAATACATTTTATTGAAAACAAAATGCTCTGCAATAGCTTTGCCGCGGCAGTTCTCGAGTGCCACATGTCTTTTTTTATTGGCGTATCAGTAACGCTTCCAAAAGAAAAGGCTATAGCCTTTTCTATTAATTAAAAAAAATTATGTTAGTTATTTTTTTTAATTTAATACATTTTATTGAAAACAAAATGCTCTGCAATAGCTTTGCCGCGGCAGTTCTCGAGTGCCACATGTCTTTTTTTATTGGCGTATCAGTAACGCTCCAAAAGAAAAGGCTATAGCCTTTTCTATTAATTAAAAAAATTATGTTAGTTATTTTTTTTTAATTTAATACATTTTATTGAAAACAAAATGCTCTGCAATAGCTTTGCCGCGGCAGTTCTCGAGTGCCACATGTCTTTTTTTATTGGCGTATCAGTAACGCTCCAAAAGAAAAGGCTATAGCCTTTTCTATTAATTAAAAAAAATTATGTTAGTTATTTTTTTTTAATTTAATACATTTTATTGAAAACAAAATGCTCTGCAATAGCTTTGCCGCGGCAGTTCTCGAGTGCCACATGTCTTTTTTTATTGGCGTATCAGTAACGCTCCAAAAGAAAAGGCTATTATAGCCTTTTCTATTAATTAAAAAAAATTATGTTAGTTATTTTTTTTAATTTAATACATTTTATTGAAAACAAAATGCTCTGCAATAGCTTTGCCGCGGCAGTTCTCGAGTGCCACATGTCTTTTTTTATTGGCGTATCAGTAACGCTCCAAAAGAAAAGGCTATAGCCTTTTCTATTAATAAAAAAAATTATGTTAGTTATTTTTTTTAATTTAATACATTTTATTGAAAACAAAATGCTCTGCAATAGCTTTGCCGCGGCAGTTCTCGAGTGCCACATGTCTTTTTTTATTGGCGTATCAGTAACGCTCCAAAAGAAAAGGCTATAGCCTTTTCTATTAATTAAAAAAATTATGTTAGTTATTTTTTTTAATTTAATACATTTTATTGAAAACAAAATGCTCTGCAATAGCTTTGCCGCGGTAGTTCTCGAGTGCCACATGTCTTTTTTTATTGGCGTATCAGTAACGCTCCAAAAGAAAAGGCTATAGCCTTTTCTATTAATTAAAAAAAATTATGTTAGTTATTTTTTTTTAATTTAATACATTTTATTGAAAACAAAATGCTCTGCAATAGCTTTGCCGCGGCAGTTCTCGAGTGCCACATGTCTTTTTTTATTGGCGTATCAGTAACGCTCCAAAAGAAAAGGCTATAATAGCCTTTTCTATTAATTAAAAAAATTATGTTAGTTATTTTTTTTAATTTAATACATTTTATTGAAAACAAAATGCTCTGCAATAGCTTTGCCGCGGCAGTTCTCGAGTGCCACATGTCTTTTTTTATTGGCGTATCAGTAACGCTCCAAAAGAAAAGGCTATAGCCTTTTCTATTAATTAAAAAAATTATGTTAGTTATTTTTTTTTAATTTAATACATTTTATTGAAAACAAAATGCTCTGCAATAGCTTTGCCGCGGCAGTTCTCGAGTGCCACATGTCTTTTTTTATTGGCGTATCAGTAACGCTCCAAAAGAAAAGGCTATAGCCTTTTCTATTAATTAAAAAAAATTATGTTAGTTATTTTTTTTTAATTTAATACATTTTATTGAAAACAAAATGCTCTGCAATAGCTTTGCCGCGGTAGTTCTCGAGTGCCACATGTCTTTTTTTATTGGCGTATCAGTAACGCTCCAAAAGAAAAGGCTATAGCCTTTTCTATTAATTAAAAAAAATTATGTTAGTTATTTTTTTTTAATTTAATACATTTTATTGAAAACAAAATGCTCTGCAATAGCTTTGCCGCGGCAGTTCTCGAGTGCCACATGTCTTTTTTTATTGGCGTATCAGTAACGCTCCAAAAGAAAAGGCTATAATAGCCTTTTCTATTAATTAAAAAAATTATGTTAGTTATTTTTTTTAATTTAATACATTTTATTGAAAACAAAATGCTCTGCAATAGCTTTGCCGCGGCAGTTCTCGAGTGCCACATGTCTTTTTTTATTGGCGTATCAGTAACGCTCCAAAAGAAAAGGCTATAGCCTTTTCTATTAATTAAAAAAATTATGTTAGTTATTTTTTTTTAATTTAATACATTTTATTGAAAACAAAATGCTCTGCAATAGCTTTGCCGCGGCAGTTCTCGAGTGCCACATGTCTTTTTTTATTGGCGTATCAGTAACGCTCCAAAAGAAAAGGCTATAGCCTTTTCTATTAATTAAAAAAAATTATGTTAGTTATTTTTTTTTAATTTAATACATTTTATTGAAAACAAAATGCTCTGCAATAGCTTTGCCGCGGCAGTTCTCGAGTGCCACATGTCTTTTTTTACTGGCGTATCAGTAACGCTCCAAAGGAAAAGGCTATATATAGCCTTTTCTATTAATTAAAAAAAATTATGTTAGTTATTTTTTTTTAATTTAATACATTTTATTGAAAACAAAATGCTCTGCAATAGCTTTGCCGCGGCAGTTCTCGAGTGCCACATGTCTTTTTTTACTGGCGTATCAGTAACGCTCCAAAGGAAAAGGCTATATATAGCCTTTTCTATTAATTAAAAAAAATTATGTTAGTTATTTTTTTTTAATTTAATACATTTTATTGAAAACAAAATGCTCTGCAATAGCTTTGCCGCGGCAGTTCTCGAGTGCCACATGTCTTTTTTTATTGGCGTATCAGTAACGCTCCAAAAGAAAAGGCTATAGCCTTTTCTATTAATTAAAAAAAATTATGTTAGTTATTTTTTTTTAATTTAATACATTTTATTGAAAACAAAATGCTCTGCAATAGCTTTGCCGCGGCAGTTCTCGAGTGCCACATGTCTTTTTTTACTGGCGTATCAGTAACGCTCCAAAGGAAAAGGCTATATATAGCCTTTTCTATTAATTAAAAAAAATTATGTTAGTTATTTTTTTTTAATTTAATACATTTTATTGAAAACAAAATGCTCTGCAATAGCTTTGCCGCGGCAGTTCTCGAGTGCCACATGTCTTTTTTTACTGGCGTATCAGTAACGCTCCAAAGGAAAAGGCTATATATAGCCTTTTCTATTAATTAAAAAAAATTATGTTAGTTATTTTTTTTTAATTTAATACATTTTATTGAAAACAAAATGCTCTGCAATAGCTTTGCCGCGGCAGTTCTCGAGTGCCACATGTCTTTTTTTATTGGCGTATCAGTAACGCTCCAAAAGAAAAGGCTATAGCCTTTTCTATTAATTAAAAAAAATTATGTTAGTTATTTTTTTTTAATTTAATACATTTTATTGAAAACAAAATGCTCTGCAATAGCTTTGCCGCGGCAGTTCTCGAGTGCCACATGTCTTTTTTTACTGGCGTATCAGTAACGCTCCAAAGGAAAAGGCTATATATAGCCTTTTCTATTAATTAAAAAAAATTATGTTAGTTATTTTTTTTTAATTTAATACATTTTATTGAAAACAAAATGCTCTGCAATAGCTTTGCCGCGGCAGTTCTCGAGTGCCACATGTCTTTTTTTACTGGCGTATCAGTAACGCTCCAAAGGAAAAGGCTATATATAGCCTTTTCTATTAATTAAAAAAAATTATGTTAGTTATTTTTTTTTAATTTAATACATTTTATTGAAAACAAAATGCTCTGCAATAGCTTTGCCGCGGCAGTTCTCGAGTGCCACATGTCTTTTTTTACTGGCGTATCAGTAACGCTCCAAAGGAAAAGGCTATATATAGCCTTTTCTATTAATTAAAAAAAATTATGTTAGTTATTTTTTTTTAATTTAATACATTTTATTGAAAACAAAATGCTCTGCAATAGCTTTGCCGCGGCAGTTCTCGAGTGCCACATGTCTTTTTTTATTGGCGTATCAGTAACGCTCCAAAAGAAAAGGCTATAGCCTTTTCTATTAATTAAAAAAAATTATGTTAGTTATTTTTTTTTAATTTAATACATTTTATTGAAAACAAAATGCTCTGCAATAGCTTTGCCGCGGCAGTTCTCGAGTGCCACATGTCTTTTTTTACTGGCGTATCAGTAACGCTCCAAAGGAAAAGGCTATATATAGCCTTTTCTATTAATTAAAAAAAATTATGTTAGTTATTTTTTTTTAATTTAATACATTTTATTGAAAACAAAATGCTCTGCAATAGCTTTGCCGCGGCAGTTCTCGAGTGCCACATGTCTTTTTTTATTGGCGTATCAGTAACGCTCCAAAAGAAAAGGCTATATAGCCTTTTCTATTAATTAAAAAAAATTATGTTAGTTATTTTTTTTAATTTAATACATTTTATTGAAAACAAAATGCTCTGCAATAGCTTTGCCGCGGCAGTTCTCGAGTGCCGCATGTCTTTTTTTATTGGCGTATCAGTAACGCTCCAAAAGAAAAGGCTATAGCCTTTTCTATTAATTAAAAAAAATTATGTTAGTTATTTTTTTTTAATTTAATACATTTTATTGAAAACAAAATGCTCTGCAATAGCTTTGCCGCGGCAGTTCTCGAGTGCCACATGTCTTTTTTTATTGGCGTATCAGTAACGCTCCAAAAGAAAAGGCTATAGCCTTTTCTATTAATTAAAAAAAATTATGTTAGTTATTTTTTTTTAATTTAATACATTTTATTGAAAACAAAATGCTCTGCAATAGCTTTGCCGCGGCAGTTCTCGAGTGCCACATGTCTTTTTTTATTGGCGTATCAGTAACGCTCCAAAAGAAAAGGCTATAGCCTTTTCTATTAATTAAAAAAAATTATGTTAGTTATTTTTTTTTAATTTAATACATTTTATTGAAAACAAAATGCTCTGCAATAGCTTTGCCGCGGCAGTTCTCGAGTGCCACATGTCTTTTTTTATTGGCGTATCAGTAACGCTCCAAAAGAAAAGGCTATAGCCTTTTCTATTAATTAAAAAAAATTATGTTAGTTATTTTTTTTTAATTTAATACATTTTATTGAAAACAAAATGCTCTGCAATAGCTTTGCCGCGGCAGTTCTCGAGTGCCACATGTCTTTTTTTATTGGCGTATCAGTAACGCTCCAAAAGAAAAGGCTATAGCCTTTTCTATTAATTAAAAAAAATTATGTTAGTTATTTTTTTTTAATTTAATACATTTTATTGAAAACAAAATGCTCTGCAATAGCTTTGCCGCGGCAGTTCTCGAGTGCCACATGTCTTTTTTTATTGGCGTATCAGTACCGCTCCAAAAGAAAAGGCTATAGCCTTTTCTATTAATTAAAAAAAATTATGTTAGTTATTTTTTTTAATTTAATACATTTTATTGAAAACAAAATGCTCTGCAATAGCTTTGCCGCGGCAGTTCTCGAGTGCCACATGTCTTTTTTTATTGGCGTATCAGTAACGCTCCAAAAGAAAAGGCTATAGCCTTTTCTATTAATTAAAAAAAATTATGTTAGTTATTTTTTTTAATTTAATACATTTTATTGAAAACAAAATGCTCTGCAATAGCTTTGCCGCGGCAGTTCTCGAGTGCCACATGTCTTTTTTTATTGGCGTATCAGTACCGCTCCAAAAGAAAAGGCTATAGCCTTTTCTATTAATTAAAAAAAATTATGTTAGTTATTTTTTTTAATTTAATACATTTTATTGAAAACAAAATGCTCTGCAATAGCTTTGCCGCGGCAGTTCTCGAGTGCCACATGTCTTTTTTTATTGGCGTATCAGTAACGCTCCAAAAGAAAAGGCTATAGCCTTTTCTATTAATTAAAAAAAATTATGTTAGTTATTTTTTTTAATTTAATACATTTTATTGAAAACAAAATGCTCTGCAATAGCTTTGCCGCGGCAGTTCTCGAGTGCCACATGTCTTTTTTTATTGGCGTATCAGTAACGCTCCAAAAGAAAAGGCTATAGCCTTTTCTATTAATTAAAAAAAATTATGTTAGTTATTTTTTTTAATTTAATACATTTTATTGAAAACAAAATGCTCTGCAATAGCTTTGCCGCGGCAGTTCTCGAGTGCCACATGTCTTTTTTTATTGGCGTATCAGTAACGCTCCAAAAGAAAAGGCTATAGCCTTTTCTATTAATTAAAAAAAATTATGTTAGTTATTTTTTTTAATTTAATACATTTTATTGAAAACAAAATGCTCTGCAATAGCTTTGCCGCGGCAGTTCTCGAGTGCCACATGTCTTTTTTTATTGGCGTATCAGTAACGCTCCAAAAGAAAAGGCTATAGCCTTTTCTATTAATTAAAAAAAATTATGTTAGTTATTTTTTTTAATTTAATACATTTTATTGAAAACAAAATGCTCTGCAATAGCTTTGCCGCGGCAGTTCTCGAGTGCCACATGTCTTTTTTTATTGGCGTATCAGTAACGCTCCAAAAGAAAAGGCCATAGCCTTTTCTATTAATTAAAAAAAATTATGTTAGTTATTTTTTTTTAATTTAATACATTTTATTGAAAACAAAATGCTATGCAATAGCTTTGCCGCGGCAGTTCTCGAGTGCCGCATGTCTTTTTTTATTGGCGTATCAGTAACGCTCCAAAAGAAAAGGCTATAGCCTTTTCTATTAATTAAAAAAAATTATGTTAGTTATTTTTTTTTAATTTAATACATTTTATTGAAAACAAAATGCTCTGCAATAGCTTTGCCGCGGCAGTTCTCGAGTGCCACATGTCTTTTTTTATTGGCGTATCAGTAACGCTCCAAAAGAAAAGGCCATAGCCTTTTCTATTAATTAAAAAAAATTATGTTAGTTATTTTTTTTTAATTTAATACATTTTATTGAAAACAAAATGCTATGCAATAGCTTTGCCGCGGCAGTTCTCGAGTGCCGCATGTCTTTTTTTATTGGCGTATCAGTAACGCTCCAAAAGAAAAGGCTATAGCCTTTTCTATTAATTAAAAAAAATTATGTTAGTTATTTTTTTTTAATTTAATACATTTTATTGAAAACAAAATGCTCTGCAATAGCTTTGCCGCGGCAGTTCTCGAGTGCCACATGTCTTTTTTTATTGGCGTATCAGTAACGCTCCAAAAGAAAAGGCCATAGCCTTTTCTATTAATTAAAAAAAATTATGTTAGTTATTTTTTTTTAATTTAATACATTTTATTGAAAACAAAATGCTCTGCAATAGCTTTGCCGCGGCAGTTCTCGAGTGCCACATGTCTTTTTTTATTGGCGTATCAGTAACGCTCCAAAAGAAAAGGCCATAGCCTTTTCTATTAATTAAAAAAAATTATGTTAGTTATTTTTTTTTAATTTAATACATTTTATTGAAAACAAAATGCTCTGCAATAGCTTTGCCGCGGCAGTTCTCGAGTGCCACATGTCTTTTTTTATTGGCGTATCAGTAACGCTCCAAAAGAAAAGGCCATAGCCTTTTCTATTAATTAAAAAAAATTATGTTAGTTATTTTTTTTTAATTTAATACATTTTATTGAAAACAAAATGCTATGCAATAGCTTTGCCGCGGCAGTTCTCGAGTGCCGCATGTCTTTTTTTATTGGCGTATCAGTAACGCTCCAAAAGAAAAGGCTATAGCCTTTTCTATTAATTAAAAAAAATTATGTTAGTTATTTTTTTTTAATTTAATACATTTTATTGAAAACAAAATGCTCTGCAATAGCTTTGCCGCGGCAGTTCTCGAGTGCCACATGTCTTTTTTTATTGGCGTATCAGTAACGCTCCAAAAGAAAAGGCCATAGCCTTTTCTATTAATTAAAAAAAATTATGTTAGTTATTTTTTTTTAATTTAATACATTTTATTGAAAACAAAATGCTATGCAATAGCTTTGCCGCGGCAGTTCTCGAGTGCCGCATGTCTTTTTTTATTGGCGTATCAGTAACGCTCCAAAAGAAAAGGCTATAGCCTTTTCTATTAATTAAAAAAAATTATGTTAGTTATTTTTTTTTAATTTAATACATTTTATTGAAAACAAAATGCTCTGCAATAGCTTTGCCGCGGCAGTTCTCGAGTGCCACATGTCTTTTTTTATTGGCGTATCAGTAACGCTCCAAAAGAAAAGGCCATAGCCTTTTCTATTAATTAAAAAAAATTATGTTAGTTATTTTTTTTTAATTTAATACATTTTATTGAAAACAAAATGCTATGCAATAGCTTTGCCGCGGCAGTTCTCGAGTGCCGCATGTCTTTTTTTATTGGCGTATCAGTAACGCTCCAAAAGAAAAGGCTATAGCCTTTTCTATTAATTAAAAAAAATTATGTTAGTTATTTTTTTTTAATTTAATACATTTTATTGAAAACAAAATGCTCTGCAATAGCTTTGCCGCGACAGTTCTCGAGTGCCACATGTCTTTTTTTATTGGCGTATCAGTAACGCTCCAAAAGAAAAGGCTATAGCCTTTTCTATTAATTAAAAAAATTATGTTAGTTATTTTTTTTTAATTTAATACATTTTATTGAAAACAAAATGCTCTGCAATAGCTTTGCCGCGGCAGTTCTCGAGTGCCACATGTCTTTTTTTATTGGCGTATCAGTAACGCTCCAAAAGAAAAGGCTATAGCCTTTTCTATTAATTAAAAAAAATTATGTTAGTTATTTTTTTTTAATTTAATACATTTTATTGAAAACAAAATGCTCTGCAATAGCTTTGCCGCGGCAGTTCTCGAGTGCCACATGTCTTTTTTTATTGGCGTATCAGTAACGCTCCAAAAGAAAAGGCTATAGCCTTTTCTATTAATTAAAAAAAATTATGTTAGTTATTTTTTTTTAATTTAATACATTTTATTGAAAACAAAATGCTCTGCAATAGCTTTGCCGCGGCAGTTCTCGAGTGCCACATGTCTTTTTTTATTGGCGTATCAGTACCGCTCCAAAAGAAAAGGCTATAGCCTTTTCTATTAATTAAAAAAAATTATGTTAGTTATTTTTTTTAATTTAATACATTTTATTGAAAACAAAATGCTCTGCAATAGCTTTGCCGCGGCAGTTCTCGAGTGCCACATGTCTTTTTTTATTGGCGTATCAGTAACGCTCCAAAAGAAAAGGCTATAGCCTTTTCTATTAATTAAAAAAAATTATGTTAGTTATTTTTTTTAATTTAATACATTTTATTGAAAACAAAATGCTCTGCAATAGCTTTGCCGCGGCAGTTCTCGAGTGCCACATGTCTTTTTTTATTGGCGTATCAGTACCGCTCCAAAAGAAAAGGCTATAGCCTTTTCTATTAATTAAAAAAAATTATGTTAGTTATTTTTTTTAATTTAATACATTTTATTGAAAACAAAATGCTCTGCAATAGCTTTGCCGCGGCAGTTCTCGAGTGCCACATGTCTTTTTTTATTGGCGTATCAGTAACGCTCCAAAAGAAAAGGCTATAGCCTTTTCTATTAATTAAAAAAAATTATGTTAGTTATTTTTTTTAATTTAATACATTTTATTGAAAACAAAATGCTCTGCAATAGCTTTGCCGCGGCAGTTCTCGAGTGCCACATGTCTTTTTTTATTGGCGTATCAGTAACGCTCCAAAAGAAAAGGCTATAGCCTTTTCTATTAATTAAAAAAAATTATGTTAGTTATTTTTTTTAATTTAATACATTTTATTGAAAACAAAATGCTCTGCAATAGCTTTGCCGCGGCAGTTCTCGAGTGCCACATGTCTTTTTTTATTGGCGTATCAGTAACGCTCCAAAAGAAAAGGCTATAGCCTTTTCTATTAATTAAAAAAAATTATGTTAGTTATTTTTTTTAATTTAATACATTTTATTGAAAACAAAATGCTCTGCAATAGCTTTGCCGCGGCAGTTCTCGAGTGCCACATGTCTTTTTTTATTGGCGTATCAGTAACGCTCCAAAAGAAAAGGCTATAGCCTTTTCTATTAATTAAAAAAAATTATGTTAGTTATTTTTTTTAATTTAATACATTTTATTGAAAACAAAATGCTCTGCAATAGCTTTGCCGCGGCAGTTCTCGAGTGCCACATGTCTTTTTTTATTGGCGTATCAGTAACGCTCCAAAAGAAAAGGCCATAGCCTTTTCTATTAATTAAAAAAAATTATGTTAGTTATTTTTTTTTAATTTAATACATTTTATTGAAAACAAAATGCTATGCAATAGCTTTGCCACGGCAGTTCTCGAGTCCCACATGTCTTTTTTTATTGGCGTGTCAGTAACGCTCCAAAAGAAAAGGCTATAGCCTTTTCTATTAATTAAAAAAAATTATGTTAGTTATTTTTTTTAATTTAATACATTTTATTGAAAACAAAATGCTCTGCAATAGCTTTGCCGCGGCAGTTCTCGAGTGCCACATGTCTTTTTTTATTGGCGTATCAGTAACGCTCCAAAAGAAAAGGCCATAGCCTTTTCTATTAATTAAAAAAAATTATGTTAGTTATTTTTTTTTAATTTAATACATTTTATTGAAAACAAAATGCTATGCAATAGCTTTGCCACGGCAGTTCTCGAGTCCCACATGTCTTTTTTTATTGGCGTGTCAGTAACGCTCCAAAAGAAAAGGCTATAGCCTTTTCTATTAATTAAAAAAAATTATGTTAGTTATTTTTTTTAATTTAATACATTTTA
Source organism: Gymnocheta viridis (assembly GCA_956483585.1). Taxonomy (NCBI): domain Eukaryota; kingdom Metazoa; phylum Arthropoda; class Insecta; order Diptera; family Tachinidae; genus Gymnocheta; species Gymnocheta viridis. The sequence goes on from CATQFJ010000216.1 coordinate 11,632, forward strand.
TTGAAAACAAAATGCTCTGCAATAGCTTTGCCGCGGCAGTTCTCGAGTGCCACATGTCTTTTTTTATTGGCGTATCAGTAACGCTCCAAAAGAAAAGGCCATAGCCTTTTCTATTAATTAAAAAAAATTATGTTAGTTATTTTTTTTTAATTTAATACATTTTATTGAAAACAAAATGCTATGCAATAGCTTTGCCACGGCAGTTCTCGAGTCCCACATGTCTTTTTTTATTGGCGTGTCAGTAACGCTCCAAAAGAAAAGGCTATAGCCTTTTCTATTAATTAAAAAAAATTATGTTAGTTATTTTTTTTAATTTAATACATTTTATTGAAAACAAAATGCTCTGCAATAGCTTTGCCGCGGCAGTTCTCGAGTGCCACATGTCTTTTTTTATTGGCGTATCAGTAACGCTCCAAAAGAAAAGGCCATAGCCTTTTCTATTAATTAAAAAAAATTATGTTAGTTATTTTTTTTTAATTTAATACATTTTATTGAAAACAAAATGCTATGCAATAGCTTTGCCACGGCAGTTCTCGAGTCCCACATGTCTTTTTTTATTGGCGTGTCAGTAACGCTCCAAAAGAAAAGGCTATAGCCTTTTCTATTAATTAAAAAAAATTATGTTAGTTATTTTTTTTAATTTAATACATTTTATTGAAAACAAAATGCTCTGCAATAGCTTTGCCGCGGCAGTTCTCGAGTGCCACATGTCTTTTTTTATTGGCGTATCAGTAACGCTCCAAAAGAAAAGGCCATAGCCTTTTCTATTAATTAAAAAAAATTATGTTAGTTATTTTTTTTTAATTTAATACATTTTATTGAAAACAAAATGCTATGCAATAGCTTTGCCACGGCAGTTCTCGAGTCCCACATGTCTTTTTTTATTGGCGTGTCAGTAACGCTCCAAAAGAAAAGGCTATAGCCTTTTCTATTAATTAAAAAAAATTATGTTAGTTATTTTTTTTAATTTAATACATTTTATTGAAAACAAAATGCTCTGCAATAGCTTTGCCGCGGCAGTTCTCGAGTGCCACATGTCTTTTTTTATTGGCGTATCAGTAACGCTCCAAAAGAAAAGGCCATAGCCTTTTCTATTAATTAAAAAAAATTATGTTAGTTATTTTTTTTTAATTTAATACATTTTATTGAAAACAAAATGCTATGCAATAGCTTTGCCACGGCAGTTCTCGAGTCCCACATGTCTTTTTTTATTGGCGTGTCAGTAACGCTCCAAAAGAAAAGGCTATAGCCTTTTCTATTAATTAAAAAAAATTATGTTAGTTATTTTTTTTAATTTAATACATTTTATTGAAAACAAAATGCTCTGCAATAGCTTTGCCGCGGCAGTTCTCGAGTGCCACATGTCTTTTTTTATTGGCGTATCAGTAACGCTCCAAAAGAAAAGGCTATAGCCTTTTCTATTAATTAAAAAAAATTATGTTAGTTATTTTTTTTAATTTAATACATTTTATTGAAAACAAAATGCTCTGCAATAGCTTTGCCGCGGCAGTTCTCGAGTGCCACATGTCTTTTTTTATTGGCGTATCAGTAACGCTCCAAAAGAAAAGGCTATAGCCTTTTCTATTAATTAAAAAAAATTATGTTAGTTATTTTTTTTTAATTTAATACATTTTATTGAAAACAAAATTCTATGCAATAGCTTTGCCACGGCAGTTCTCGAGTCCCACATGTCTTTTTTTATTGGCGTGTCAGTAACGCTCCAAAAGAAAAGGCTATAGCCTTTTCTATTAATTAAAAAAAATTATGTTAGTTATTTTTTTTAATTTAATACATTTTATTGAAAACAAAATGCTCTGCAATAGCTTTGCCACTGCAGTTCTCGAGTCCCACATGTCTTTTTTTATTGGCGTGTCAGTAACGCTCCAAAAGAAAAGGCTATAGCCTTTTCTATTAATTAAAAAAAATTATGTTAGTTATTTTTTTTAATTTAATACATTTTATTGAAAACAAAATGCTATGCAATAGCTTTGCCACTGCAGTTCTCGAGTCCCACATGTCTTTTTTTATTGGCGTGTCAGTAACGCTCCAAAAGAAAAGGCTATAGCCTTTTCTATTAATTAAAAAAAATTATGTTAGTTATTTTTTTTAATTTAATACATTTTATTGAAAACAAAATGCTATGCAATAGCTTTGCCACGGCAGTTCTCGAGTCCCACATGTCTTTTTTTATTGGCGTATCAGTAACGCTCCAAAAGAAAAGGCTATAGCCTTTTCTATTAATTAAAAAAAATTATGTTAGTTATTTTTTTTTAATTTAATACATTTTATTGAAAACAAAATGCTATGCAATAGCTTTGCCACGGCAGTTCTCGAGTCCCACATGTCTTTTTTTATTGGCGTATCAGTAACGCTCCAAAAGAAAAGGCTATAAGCCTTTTCTATTAATTAAAAAAAATTATGTTAGTTATTTTTTTTTTAATTTAATACATTTTATTGAAAACAAAATGCTATGCAATAGCTTTGCCGTGGCAGTTCTCGAGTGCCACATGTCTTTTTTTATTGGCGTATCAGTAACGCTCCAAAAGAAAAGGCTATAGCCTTTTCTATTAATTAAAAAAAATTATGTTAGTTATTTTTTTTTAATTTAATACATTTTATTGAAAACAAAATGCTATGCAATAGCTTTGCCGCGGTAGTTCTCGAGTGTCACATGTCTTTTTTTATTGGCGTATCAGTAACGCTCCAAAAGAAAAGGCTATAGCCTTTTCTATTAATTAAAAAAAATTATGTTAGTTATTTTTTTTTTAATTTAATACATTTTATTGAAAACAAAATGCTATGCAATAGCTTTGCCGTGGCAGTTCTCGAGTGCCACATGTCTTTTTTTATTGGCGTATCAGTAACGCTCCAAAAGAAAAGGCTATAGCCTTTTCTATTAATTAAAAAAAATTATGTTAGTTATTTTTTTTTAATTTAATACATTTTATTGAAAACAAAATGCTATGCAATAGCTTTGCCGCGGTAGTTCTCGAGTGTCACATGTCTTTTTTTATTGGCGTATCAGTAACGCTCCAAAAGAAAAGGCTATAGCCTTTTCTATTAATTAAAAAAAATTATGTTAGTTATTTTTTTTTAATTTAATACATTTTATTGAAAACAAAATGCTATGCAATAGCTTTGCCGCGGTAGTTCTCGAGTGTCACATGTCTTTTTTTATTGGCGTATCAGTAACGCTCCAAAAGAAAAGGCTATAGCCTTTTCTATTAATTAAAAAAAATTATGTTAGTTATTTTTTTTTTAATTTAATACATTTTATTGAAAACAAAATGCTATGCAATAGCTTTGCCGTGGCAGTTCTCGAGTGCCACATGTCTTTTTTTATTGGCGTATCAGTAACGCTCCAAAAGAAAAGGCTATAGCCTTTTCTATTAATTAAAAAAAATTATGTTAGTTATTTTTTTTTAATTTAATACATTTTATTGAAAACAAAATGCTATGCAATAGCTTTGCCGCGGTAGTTCTCGAGTGTCACATGTCTTTTTTTATTGGCGTATCAGTAACGCTCCAAAAGAAAAGGCTATAGCCTTTTCTATTAATTAAAAAAAATTATGTTAGTTATTTTTTTTTAATTTAATACATTTTATTGAAAACAAAATGCTATGCAATAGCTTTGCCACTGCAGTTCTCGAGTCCCACATGTCTTTTTTTATTGGCGTGTCAGTAACGCTCCAAAAGAAAAGGCTATAGCCTTTTCTATTAATTAAAAAAAATTATGTTAGTTATTTTTTTTTAATTTAATACATTTTATTGAAAACAAAATGCTATGCAATAGCTTTGCCGCGGTAGTTCTCGAGTGTCACATGTCTTTTTTTATTGGCGTATCAGTAACGCTCCAAAAGAAAAGGCTATAGCCTTTTCTATTAATTAAAAAAAATTATGTTAGTTATTTTTTTTAATTTAATACATTTTATTGAAAACAAAATGCTATGCAATAGCTTTGCCACGGCAGTTCTCGAGTCCCACATGTCTTTTTTTATTGGCGTGTCAGTAACGCTCCAAAAGAAAAGGCTATAGCCTTTTCTATTAATTAAAAAAAATTATGTTAGTTATTTTTTTTAATTTAATACATTTTATTGAAAACAAAATGCTATGCAATAGCTTTGCCACGGCAGTTCTCGAGTCCCACATGTCTTTTTTTATTGGCTTATCAGTAACGCTCCAAAATAAAAGGCTATATATAACCTTTTCTATTAATTAAAAAAAATTATGTTGGTTATTTTTTTTAATTTAATACATTTTATTGAAAACAAAATGCTATGCAATAGCTTTGCCACGGCAGTTCTCGAGTCCCACATGTCTTTTTTTATTGGCGTGTCAGTAACGCTCCAAAAGAAAAGGCTATAGCCTTTTCTATTAATTAAAAAAAATTATGTTAGTTATTTTTTTTAATTTAATACATTTTATTGAAAACAAAATGCTATGCAATAGCTTTGCCACGGCAGTTCTCGAGTCCCACATGTCTTTTTTTATTGGCTTATCAGTAACCCAAAAGAAAAGGCTATAGCCTTTTCTATTAATTAAAAAAAATTATGTTAGTTATTTTTTTTTAATTTAATACATTTTATTGAAAACAAAATGCTATGCAATAGCTTTGCCACTGCAGTTCTCGAGTCCCACATGTCTTTTTTTATTGGCGTGTCAGTAACGCTCCAAAAGAAAAGGCTATAGCCTTTTCTATTAATTAAAAAAAATTATGTTAGTTATTTTTTTTTAATTTAATACATTTTATTGAAAACAAAATGCTATGCAATAGCTTTGCCACTGCAGTTCTCGAGTCCCACATGTCTTTTTTTATTGGCGTGTCAGTAACGCTCCAAAAGAAAAGGCTATAGCCTTTTCTATTAATTAAAAAAAATTATGTTAGTTATTTTTTTTTAATTTAATACATTTTATTGAAAACAAAATGCTATGCAATAGCTTTGCCACTGCAGTTCTCGAGTCCCACATGTCTTTTTTTATTGGCGTGTCAGTAACGCTCCAAAAGAAAAGGCTATAGCCTTTTCTATTAATTAAAAAAAATTATGTTAGTTATTTTTTTTTAATTTAATACATTTTATTGAAAACAAAATGCTATGCAATAGCTTTGCCACTGCAGTTCTCGAGTCCCACATGTCTTTTTTTATTGGCGTGTCAGTAACGCTCCAAAAGAAAAGGCTATAGCCTTTTCTATTAATTAAAAAAAATTATGTTAGTTATTTTTTTTTAATTTAATACATTTTATTGAAAACAAAATGCTATGCAATAGCTTTGCCACTGCAGTTCTCGAGTCCCACATGTCTTTTTTTATTGGCGTGTCAGTAACGCTCCAAAAGAAAAGGCTATAGCCTTTTCTATTAATTAAAAAAAATTATGTTAGTTATTTTTTTTTAATTTAATACATTTTATTGAAAACAAAATGCTAATGCAATAGCTTTGCCACTGCAGTTCTCGAGTCCCACATGTCTTTTTTTATTGGCGTGTCAGTAACGCTCCAAAAGAAAAAAGGCTATAGCCTTTTCTATTAATTAAAAAAAATTATGTTAGTTATTTTTTTTAATTTAATACATTTTATTGAAAACAAAATGCTATGCAATAGCTTTGCCACGGCAGTTCTCGAGTCCCACATGTCTTTTTTTATTGGCGTATCAGTAACGCTCCAAAAGAAAAGGCTATAGCCTTTTCTATTAATTAAAAAAAATTATGTTAGTTATTTTTTTTTAATTTAATACATTTTATTGAAAACAAAATGCTATGCAATAGCTTTGCCACTGCAGTTCTCGAGTCCCACATGTCTTTTTTTATTGGCGTATCAGTAACGCTCCAAAAGAAAAGGCTATAGCCTTTTCTATTAATTAAAAAAAATTATGTTAGTTATTTTTTTTAATTTAATACATTTTATTGAAAACAAAATGCTATGCAATAGCTTTGCCACTGCAGTTCTCGAGTCCCACATGTCTTTTTTTATTGGCGTGTCAGTAACGCTCCAAAAGAAAAGGCTATAGCCTTTTCTATTAATTAAAAAAAATTATGTTAGTTATTTTTTTTTAATTTAATACATTTTATTGAAAACAAAATGCTATGCAATAGCTTTGCCACTGCAGTTCTCGAGTCCCACATGTCTTTTTTTATTGGCGTATCAGTAACGCTCCAAAAGAAAAGGCTATTATAGCCTTTTCTATTAATTAAAAAAAATTATGTTAGTTATTTTTTTTTAATTTAATACATTTTATTGAAAACAAAATGCTATGCAATAGCTTTGCCACTGCAGTTCTCGAGTCCCACATGTCTTTTTTTATTGGCGTGTCAGTAACGCTCCAAAAGAAAAGGCTATAGCCTTTTCTATTAATTAAAAAAAATTATGTTAGTTATTTTTTTTTAATTTAATACATTTTATTGAAAACAAAATGCTATGCAATAGCTTTGCCACTGCAGTTCTCGAGTCCCACATGTCTTTTTTTATTGGCGTGTCAGTAACGCTCCAAAAGAAAAGGCTATAGCCTTTTCTATTAATTAAAAAAAATTATGTTAGTTATTTTTTTTTAATTTAATACATTTTATTGAAAACAAAATGCTATGCAATAGCTTTGCCACTGCAGTTCTCGAGTCCCACATGTCTTTTTTTATTGGCGTGTCAGTAACGCTCCAAAAGAAAAGGCTATAGCCTTTTCTATTAATTAAAAAAAATTATGTTAGTTATTTTTTTTTAATTTAATACATTTTATTGAAAACAAAATGCTATGCAATAGCTTTGCCACGGCAGTTCTCGAGTCCCACATGTCTTTTTTTATTGGCGTATCAGTAACGCTCCAAAAGAAAAGGCTATAGCCTTTTCTATTAATTAAAAAAAATTATGTTAGTTATTTTTTTTTAATTTAATACATTTTATTGAAAACAAAATGCTATGCAATAGCTTTGCCACTGCAGTTCTCGAGTCCCACATGTCTTTTTTTATTGGCGTGTCAGTAACGCTCCAAAAGAAAAGGCTATAGCCTTTTCTATTAATTAAAAAAAATTATGTTAGTTATTTTTTTTTAATTTAATACATTTTATTGAAAACAAAATGCTATGCAATAGCTTTGCCACTGCAGTTCTCGAGTCCCACATGTCTTTTTTTATTGGCGTGTCAGTAACGCTCCAAAAGAAAAGGCTATAGCCTTTTCTATTAATTAAAAAAAAATTATGTTAGTTATTTTTTTTTAATTTAATACATTTTATTGAAAACAAAATGCTATGCAATAGCTTTGCCACGGCAGTTCTCGAGTCCCACATGTCTTTTTTTATTGGCGTATCAGTAACGCTCCAAAAGAAAAAGCTATAGCCTTTTCTATTAATTAAAAAAAATTATGTTAGTTATTTTTTTTTAATTTAATACATTTTATTGAAAACAAAATGCTATGCAATAGCTTTGCCACTGCAGTTCTCGAGTCCCACATGTCTTTTTTTATTGGCGTGTCAGTAACGCTCCAAAAGAAAAGGCTATAGCCTTTTCTAATAATTAAAAAAAATTATGTTAGTTATTTTTTTTTAATTTAATACATTTTATTGAAAACAAAATGCTATGCAATAGCTTTGCCACGGCAGTTCTCGAGTCCCACATGTCTTTTTTTATTGGCGTATCAGTAACGCTCCAAAAGAAAAAGCTATAGCCTTTTCTATTAATTAAAAAAAATTATGTTAGTTATTTTTTTTTAATTTAATACATTTTATTGAAAACAAAATGCTATGCAATAGCTTTGCCACTGCAGTTCTCGAGTCCCACATGTCTTTTTTTATTGGCGTGTCAGTAACGCTCCAAAAGAAAAGGCTATAGCCTTTTCTATTAATTAAAAAAAATTATGTTAGTTATTTTTTTTTAATTTAATACATTTTATTGAAAACAAAATGCTATGCAATAGCTTTGCCACTGCAGTTCTCGAGTCCCACATGTCTTTTTTTATTGGCGTGTCAGTAACGCTCCAAAAGAAAAGGCTATAGCCTTTTCTATTAATTAAAAAAAATTATGTTAGTTATTTTTTTTTAATTTAATACATTTTATTGAAAACAAAATGCTATGCAATAGCTTTGCCACGGCAGTTCTCGAGTCCCACATGTCTTTTTTTATTGGCGTATCAGTAACGCTCCAAAAGAAAAAGCTATAGCCTTTTCTATTAATTAAAAAAAATTATGTTAGTTATTTTTTTTTAATTTAATACATTTTATTGAAAACAAAATGCTATGCAATAGCTTTGCCACGGCAGTTCTCGAGTCCCACATGTCTTTTTTTATTGGCGTATCAGTAACGCTCCAAAAGAAAAAGCTATAGCCTTTTCTATTAATTAAAAAAAATTATGTTAGTTATTTTTTTTTAATTTAATACATTTTATTGAAAACAAAATGCTATGCAATAGCTTTGCCACGGCAGTTCTCGAGTCCCACATGTCTTTTTTTATTGGCGTATCAGTAACGCTCCAAAAGAAAAAGCTATAGCCTTTTCTATTAATTAAAAAAAATTATGTTAGTTATTTTTTTTTAATTTAATACATTTTATTGAAAACAAAATGCTATGCAATAGCTTTGCCACGGCAGTTCTCGAGTCCCACATGTCTTTTTTTATTGGCGTATCAGTAACGCTCCAAAAGAAAAAGCTATAGCCTTTTCTATTAATTAAAAAAAATTATGTTAGTTATTTTTTTTTAATTTAATACATTTTATTGAAAACAAAATGCTATGCAATAGCTTTGCCACGGCAGTTCTCGAGTCCCACATGTCTTTTTTTATTGGCGTATCAGTAACGCTCCAAAAGAAAAAGCTATAGCCTTTTCTATTAATTAAAAAAAATTATGTTAGTTATTTTTTTTTAATTTAATACATTTTATTGAAAACAAAATGCTATGCAATAGCTTTGCCACGGCAGTTCTCGAGTCCCACATGTCTTTTTTTATTGGCGTATCAGTTACGCTCCAAAAGAAAAAGCTATAGCCTTTTCTATTAATTAAAAAAAATTATGTTAGTTATTTTTTTTTAATTTAATACATTTTATTGAAAACAAAATGCTATGCAATAGCTTTGCCACTGCAGTTCTCGAGTCCCACATGTCTTTTTTTATTGGCGTGTCAGTAACGCTCCAAAAGAAAAGGCTATAGCCTTTTCTATTAATTAAAAAAAATTATGTTAGTTATTTTTTTTTAATTTAATACATTTTATTGAAAACAAAATGCTATGCAATAGCTTTGCCACTGCAGTTCTCGAGTCCCACATGTCTTTTTTTATTGGCGTGTCAGTAACGCTCCAAAAGAAAAGGCTATAGCCTTTTCTATTAATTAAAAAAAATTATGTTAGTTATTTTTTTTTAATTTAATACATTTTATTGAAAACAAAATGCTATGCAATAGCTTTGCCACGGCAGTTCTCGAGTCCCACATGTCTTTTTTTATTGGCGTATCAGTAACGCTCCAAAAGAAAAAGCTATAGCCTTTTCTATTAATTAAAAAAAATTATGTTAGTTATTTTTTTTTAATTTAATACATTTTATTGAAAACAAAATGCTATGCAATAGCTTTGCCACGGCAGTTCTCGAGTCCCACATGTCTTTTTTTATTGGCGTATCAGTAACGCTCCAAAAGAAAAGGCTATAGCCTTTTCTATTAATTAAAAAAATTATGTTAGTTATTTTTTTTAATTTAATACATTTTATTGAAAACAAAATGCTATGCAATAGCTTTGCCGCGGCAGTTCTCGAGTGCCACATGTCTTTTTTTATTGGCGTACCAGTAACGCTCCAAAAGAAAAGGCTATAGCCTTTTCTATTAATTAAAAAAAATTATGTTAGTTATTTTTTTTTTAATTTAATACATTTTATTGAAAACAAAATGCTATGCAAAGCTTTGCCACGGCAGTTCTCGAGTCCCACATGTCTTTTTTTATTGGCGTATCAGTAACGCTCCAAAAGAAAAGGCTATAGCCTTTTCTAATAATTAAAAAAAATTATGTTAGTTATTTTTTTTTAATTTAATACATTTTATTGAAAACAAAATGCTATGCAATAGCTTTGCCACGGCAGTTCTCGAGTCCCACATGTCTTTTTTTATTGGCGTATCAGTAACGCTCCAAAAGAAAAAGCTATAGCCTTTTCTATTAATTAAAAAAAATTATGTTAGTTATTTTTTTTTAATTTAATACATTTTATTGAAAACAAAATGCTATGCAATAGCTTTGCCACGGCAGTTCTCGAGTCCCACATGTCTTTTTTTATTGGCGTATCAGTAACGCTCCAAAAGAAAAAGCTATAGCCTTTTCTATTAATTAAAAAAAATTATGTTAGTTATTTTTTTTTAATTTAATACATTTTATTGAAAACAAAATGCTATGCAATAGCTTTGCCACTGCAGTTCTCGAGTCCCACATGTCTTTTTTTATTGGCGTGTCAGTAACGCTCCAAAAGAAAAGGCTATAGCCTTTTCTATTAATTAAAAAAAATTATGTTAGTTATTTTTTTTTAATTTAATACATTTTATTGAAAACAAAATGCTATGCAATAGCTTTGCCACGGCAGTTCTCGAGTCCCACATGTCTTTTTTTATTGGCGTATCAGTAACGCTCCAAAAGAAAAAGCTATAGCCTTTTCTATTAATTAAAAAAAATTATGTTAGTTATTTTTTTTTAATTTAATACATTTTATTGAAAACAAAATGCTATGCAATAGCTTTGCCACGGCAGTTCTCGAGTCCCACATGTCTTTTTTTATTGGCGTATCAGTAACGCTCCAAAAGAAAAGGCTATAGCCTTTTCTATTAATTAAAAAAATTATGTTAGTTATTTTTTTTACTTTAATACATTTTATTGAAAACAAAATGCTATGCAATAGCTTTGCCGCGGCAGTTCTCGAGTGCCACATGTCTTTTTTTATTGGCGTACCAGTAACGCTCCAAAAGAAAAGGCTATAGCCTTTTCTATTAATTAAAAAAAATTATGTTAGTTATTTTTTTTTTAATTTAATACATTTTATTGAAAACAAAATGCTATGCAATAGCTTTGCCACTGCAGTTCTCGAGTCCCACATGTCTTTTTTTATTGGCGTGTCAGTAACGCTCCAAAAGAAAAGGCTATAGCCTTTTCTATTAATTAAAAAAAATTATGTTAGTTATTTTTTTTTTAATTTAATACATTTTATTGAAAACAAAATGCTATGCAAAGCTTTGCCACGGCAGTTCTCGAGTCCCACATGTCTTTTTTTTATTGGCGTATCAGTAACGCTCCAAAAGAAAAGGTATAGCCTTTTCTATTAATTAAAAAAAATTATGTTAGTTATTTTTTTTTAATTTAATACATTTTATTGAAAACAAAATGCTATGCAATAGCTTTGCCACTGCAGTTCTCGAGTCCCACATGTCTTTTTTTATTGGCGTGTCAGTAACGCTCCAAAAGAAAAGGCTATAGCAGTTCTCAAGTCCCACATATCTTTTTCTATTGGCGTATCAGTAACGCTCCAAAAGAAAAGGCTATAGCCTTTTCTATTAATTAAAAAAAATTATGTTAGTTATTTTTTTTTAATTTAATACATTTTATTGAAAACAAAATGCTATGCAAAGCTTTGCCACGGCAGTTCTCGAGTCCCACATGTCTTTTTTTATTGGCGTATCAGTAACGCTCCAAAAGAAAAGGCTATAGCCTTTTCTATTAATTAAAAAAAATTATGTTAGTTATTTTTTTTTAATTTAATACATTTTATTGAAAACAAAATGCTATGCAATAGCTTTGCCACTGCAGTTCTCGAGTCCCACATGTCTTTTTTTATTGGCGTGTCAGTAACGCTCCAAAAGAAAAGGCTATAGCAGTTCTCAAGTCCCACATATCTTTTTCTATTGGCGTATCAGTAACGCTCCAAAAGAAAAGGCTATAGCCTTTTCTATTAATTAAAAAAAATTATGTTAGTTATTTTTTTTTAATTTAATACATTTTATTGAAAACAAAATGCTATGCAATAGCTTTGCCACTGCAGTTCTCGAGTCCCACATGTCTTTTTTTATTGGCGTGTCAGTAACGCTCCAAAAGAAAAGGCTATAGCAGTTCTCAAGTCCCACATATCTTTTTCTATTGGCGTATCAGTAACGCTCCAAAAGAAAAGGCTATAGCCTTTTCTATTAATTAAAAAAAATTATGTTAGTTATTTTTTTTTAATTTAATACATTTTATTGAAAACAAAATGCTACGCAATAGCTTTGCCACTGCAGTTCTCGAGTCCCACATGTCTTTTTTTATTGGCGTGTCAGTAACGCTCCAAAAGAAAAGGCTATAGCAGTTCTCAAGTCCCACATATCTTTTTCTATTGGCGTATCTGTAACGCTCCAAAAGAAAAGGCTATAGCCTTTTCTATTAATTAAAAAAAATTATGTTAGTTATTTTTTTTTTAATTTAATATATTTTATTGAAAACAAAATGCTATGCAATATCTTTGCCACGGCAGTTCTCGAGTCCCACATGTCTTTTTTTATTGGCGTATCAGTAACGCTCCAAAAGAAAAGGCTATAGCCTTTTCTATTAATTAAAAAAAATTATGTTAGTTATTTTTTTTTAATTTAATACATTTTATTGAAAACAAAATGCTATGCAATAGCTTTGCCACGGCAGTTCTCGAGTCCCACATGTCTTTTTCTATTGGCGTATCAGTAACGCTCCAAAAGAAAAGGCTATAGCCTTTTCTATTAATTAAAAAAAATTATGTTAGTTATTTTTTTTTAATTTAATACATTTTATTGAAAACAAAATGCTATGCAATAGCTTTGCCACTGCAGTTCTAGAGTCCCACATGTCTTTTTTTATTGGCGTATCAGTAACGCTCCAAAAGAAAAGGCTATAGCCTTTTCTATTAATTAAAAAAAATTATGTTAGTTATTTTTTTTTAATTTAATACATTTTATTGAAAACAAAATGCTATGCAATAGCTTTGCCGCGGCAGTTCTCGAGTGCCACATGTCTTTTTTTATTGGCGTATCAGTAACGCTCCAAAAGAAAGGCTATAGCCTTTTCTATTAATTAAAAAAAATTATGTTAGTTATTTTTTTTTTAATTTAATATATTTTATTGAAAACAAAATGCTATGCAATATCTTTGCCACGGCAGTTCTCGAGTCCCACATGTCTTTTTTTATTGGCGTATCAGTAACGCTCCAAAAGAAAAGGCTATAGCCTTTTCTATTAATTAAAAAAAATTATGTTAGTTATTTTTTTTTAATTTAATACATTTTATTGAAAACAAAATGCTACGCAATAGCTTTGCCACTGCAGTTCTCGAGTCCCACATGTCTTTTTTTATTGGCGTGTCAGTAACGCTCCAAAAGAAAAGGCTATAGCAGTTCTCAAGTCCCACATATCTTTTTCTATTGGCGTATCTGTAACGCTCCAAAAGAAAAGGCTATAGCCTTTTCTATTAATTAAAAAAAATTATGTTAGTTATTTTTTTTTTAATTTAATATATTTTATTGAAAACAAAATGCTATGCAATATCTTTGCCACGGCAGTTCTCGAGTCCCACATGTCTTTTTTTATTGGCGTATCAGTAACGCTCCAAAAGAAAAGGCTATAGCCTTTTCTATTAATTAAAAAAAAATTATGTTAGTTATTTTTTTTTAATTTAATACATTTTATTGAAAACAAAATGCTATGCAATAGCTTTGCCACTGCAGTTCTCGAGTCCCACATGTCTTTTTTTATTGGCGTGTCAGTAACGCTCCAAAAGAAAAGGCTATAGCCTTTTCTATTAATTAAAAAAAATTATGTTAGTTATTTTTTTTTTAATTTAATACATTTTATTGAAAACAAAATGCTATGCAATAGCTTTGCCGCGGCAGTTCTCGAGTGCCACATGTCTTTTTTTATTGGCGTATCAGTAACGCTCCAAAAGAAAAGGCTATAGCCTTTTCTATTAATTAAAAAAAATTATGTTAGTTATTTTTTTTTAATTTAATACATTTTATTGAAAACAAAATGCTATGCAATAGCTTTGCCGCGGCAGTTCTCGAGTGCCACATGTCTTTTTTTATTGGCGTATCAGTAACGCTCCAAAAGAAAAGGCTATAGCCTTTTCTATTAATTAAAAAAAATTATGTTAGTTATTTTTTTTTAATTTAATACATTTTATTGAAAACAAAATGCTATGCAATAGCTTTGCTGCGGCAGTTCTCGAGTGCCACATGTCTTTTTTTATTGGCGTATCAGTAACGCTCCAAAAGAAAAGGCTATCGCCTTTTCTATTAATTAAAAAAAATTATGTTAGTTATTTTTTTTTAATTTAATACATTTTATTGAAAACAAAATGCTATGCAATAGCTTTGCTGCGGCAGTTCTCGAGTGCCACATGTCTTTTTTTATTGGCGTATCAGTAACGCTCCAAAAGAAAAGGCTATCGCCTTTTCTATTAATTAAAAAAAATTATGTTAGTTATTTTTTTTTAATTTAATACATTTTATTGAAAACAAAATGCTATGCAATAGCTTTGCTGCGGCAGTTCTCGAGTCCCACATGTCTTTTTTTATTGGCGTATCAGTAACGCTCCAAAAGAAAAGGCTATAGCCTTTTCTATTAATTAAAAAAAATTATGTTAGTTATTTTTTTTTAATTTAATACATTTTATTGAAAACAAAATGCTATGCAATAGCTTTGCTGCGGCAGTTCTCGAGTGCCACATGTCTTTTTTTATTGGCGTATCAGTAACGCTCCAAAAGAAAAGGCTATCGCCTTTTCTATTAATTAAAAAAAATTATGTTAGTTATTTTTTTTTAATTTAATACATTTTATTGAAAACAAAATGCTATGCAATAGCTTTGCCGCGGCAGTTCTCGAGTCCCACATGTCTTTTTTTATTGGCGTATCAGTAACGCTCCAAAAGAAAAGGCTATATATAGCCTTTTCTATTAATTAAAAAAAATTATGTTAGTTATTTTTTTTTAATTTAATACATTTTATTGAAAACAAAATGCTATGCAATAGCTTTGCCGCGGCAGTTCTCGAGGCCCACATGTCTTTTTTTATTGGCGTATGAGTAACGCTCCAAAAGAAAAGGCTATAGCCTTTTCTATTAATTAAAAAAAATTATGTTAGTTATTTTTTTTAATTTAATACATTTTATTGAAAACAAAATGCTATGCAATAGCTTTGCCACGGCAGTTCTCGAGTCCCACATGTCTTTTTTTATTGGCGTATGAGTAACGCTCCAAAAGAAAAGGCTATAGCCTTTTCTATTAATTAAAAAAAAATTATGTTAGTTATTTTTTTTTAATTTAATACATTTTATTGAAAACAAAATGCTATGCAATAGCTTTGCCGCGGCAGTTCTCGAGTGCCACATGTCTTTTTTTATTGGCGTAACAGTAACGCTCCAAAAGAAAAGGCTATAGCCTTTTCTATTAATTAAAAAAAATTATGTTAGTTATTTTTTTTTAATTTAATACATTTTATTGAAAACAAAATGCTATGCAATAGCTTTGCCGTGGCAGTTCTCGAGTGCCACATGTCTTTTTTTATTGGCGTATCAGTAACGCTCCAAAGAAAAGGCTATATATAGCCTTTTCTATTAATTAAAAAAAAATTATGTTAGTTATTTTTTTTAATTTTATACATTTTATTGAAAACAAAATGCTATGCAATAGCTTTGCCACGGCAGTTCTCGAGTGCCACATGTCTTTTTTTATTGGCGTATCAGTAACGCTCCAAAAGAAAAGGCTATAGCCTTTTCTATTAATTAAAAAAAATTATGTTAGTTATTTTTTTTTTAATTTAATACATTTTATTGAAAACAAAATGCTATGCAATAGCTTTGCCGTGGCAGTTCTCGAGTCCCACATGTCTTTTTTTATTGGCGTATCAGTAACGCTCCAAAAGAAAAGGCTACAGCCTTTTCTATTAATTAAAAAAAATTATGTTAGTTATTTTTTTTTTAATTTAATACATTTTATTGAAAACAAAATGCTATGCAATAGCTTTGCCGTGGCAGTTCTCGAGTCCCACATGTCTTTTTTTATTGGCGTATCAGTAACGCTCCAAAAGAAAAGGCTACAGCCTTTTCTATTAATTAAAAAAAATTATGTTAGTTATTTTTTTTTTAATTTAATACATTTTATTGAAAACAAAATGCTATGCAATAGCTTTGCCGTGGCAGTTCTCGAGTCCCACATGTCTTTTTTTATTGGCGTATCAGTAACGCTCCAAAAGAAAAGGCTACAGCCTTTTCTATTAATTAAAAAAAATTATGTTAGTTATTTTTTTTTTAATTTAATACATTTTATTGAAAACAAAATGCTATGCAATAGCTTTGCCGCGGCAGTTCTCGAGTGCCACATGTCTTTTTTTATTGGCGTATCAGTAACGCTCCAAAAGAAAAGGCTATAGCCTTTTCTATTAATTAAAAAAAATTATGTTAGTTATTTTTTTTTTAATTTAATACATTTTATTGAAAACAAAATGCTATGCAATAGCTTTGCCGCGGCAGTTCTCGAGTGCCACATGTCTTTTTTTATTGGCGTATCAGTAACGCTCCAAAAGAAAAGGCTATAGCCTTTTCTATTAATTAAAAAAAATTATGTTAGTTATTTTTTTTAATTTAATACATTTTATTGAAAACAAAATGCTATGCAATAGCTTTGCCACGGCAGTTCTCGAGTCCCACATGTCTTTTTTTATTGGCGTATGAGTAACGCTCCAAAAGAAAAGGCTATAGCCTTTTCTATTAATTAAAAAAAAATTATGTTAGTTATTTTTTTTTAATTTAATACATTTTATTGAAAACAAAATGCTATGCAATAGCTTTGCCGCGGCAGTTCTCGAGTGCCACATGTCTTTTTTTATTGGCGTAACAGTAACGCTCCAAAAGAAAAGGCTATAGCCTTTTCTATTAATTAAAAAAAATTATGTTAGTTATTTTTTTTTAATTTAATACATTTTATTGAAAACAAAATGCTATGCAATAGCTTTGCCGTGGCAGTTCTCGAGTGCCACATGTCTTTTTTTATTGGCGTATCAGTAACGCTCCAAAGAAAAGGCTATATATAGCCTTTTCTATTAATTAAAAAAAAATTATGTTAGTTATTTTTTTTAATTTTATACATTTTATTGAAAACAAAATGCTATGCAATAGCTTTGCCACGGCAGTTCTCGAGTGCCACATGTCTTTTTTTATTGGCGTATCAGTAACGCTCCAAAAGAAAAGGCTATAGCCTTTTCTATTAATTAAAAAAAATTATGTTAGTTATTTTTTTTTTAATTTAATACATTTTATTGAAAACAAAATGCTATGCAATAGCTTTGCCGTGGCAGTTCTCGAGTCCCACATGTCTTTTTTTATTGGCGTATCAGTAACGCTCCAAAAGAAAAGGCTACAGCCTTTTCTATTAATTAAAAAAAATTATGTTAGTTATTTTTTTTTTAATTTAATACATTTTATTGAAAACAAAATGCTATGCAATAGCTTTGCCGTGGCAGTTCTCGAGTCCCACATGTCTTTTTTTATTGGCGTATCAGTAACGCTCCAAAAGAAAAGGCTACAGCCTTTTCTATTAATTAAAAAAAATTATGTTAGTTATTTTTTTTTTAATTTAATACATTTTATTGAAAACAAAATGCTATGCAATAGCTTTGCCGTGGCAGTTCTCGAGTCCCACATGTCTTTTTTTATTGGCGTATCAGTAACGCTCCAAAAGAAAAGGCTACAGCCTTTTCTATTAATTAAAAAAAATTATGTTAGTTATTTTTTTTTTAATTTAATACATTTTATTGAAAACAAAATGCTATGCAATAGCTTTGCCGCGGCAGTTCTCGAGTGCCACATGTCTTTTTTTATTGGCGTATCAGTAACGCTCCAAAAGAAAAGGCTATAGCCTTTTCTATTAATTAAAAAAAATTATGTTAGTTATTTTTTTTTTAATTTAATACATTTTATTGAAAACAAAATGCTATGCAATAGCTTTGCCGCGGCAGTTCTCGAGTGCCACATGTCTTTTTTTATTGGCGTATCAGTAACGCTCCAAAAGAAAAGGCTATAGCCTTTTCTATTAATTAAAAAAAATTATGTTAGTTATTTTTTTTAATTTAATACATTTTATTGAAAACAAAATGCTATGCAATAGCTTTGCCGCGGCAGTTCTCGAGTGCCACATGTCTTTTTTTATTGGCGTATCAGTAACGCTCCAAAAGAAAAGGCTATAGCCTTTTCTATTAATTAAAAAAAATTATGTTAGTTATTTTTTTTTAATTTAATACATTTTATTGAAAACAAAATGCTATGCAATAGCTTTGCCGCGGCAGTTCTCGAGTGCCACATGTCTTTTTTTATTGGCGTATCAGTAACGCTCCAAAAGAAAAGGCTATAGCCTTTTCTATTAATTAAAAAAAATTATGTTAGTTATTTTTTTTAATTTAATACATTTTATTGAAAACAAAATGCTATGCAATAGCTTTGCCGTGGCAGTTCTCGAGTCCCACATGTCTTTTTTTATTGGCGTATCAGTAACGCTCCAAAAGAAAAGGCTACAGCCTTTTCTATTAATTAAAAAAAATTATGTTAGTTATTTTTTTTTTAATTTAATACATTTTATTGAAAACAAAATGCTATGCAATAGCTTTGCCGCGGCAGTTCTCGAGTGCCACATGTCTTTTTTTATTGGCGTATCAGTAACGCTCCAAAAGAAAAGGCTATAGCCTTTTCTATTAATTAAAAAAAATTATGTTAGTTATTTTTTTTTAATTTAATACATTTTATTGAAAACAAAATGCTATGCAATAGCTTTGCCGCGGCAGTTCTCGAGTCCCACATGTTTTTTTTTATTGGCGTAACAGTAACGCTCCAAAATAAAAGGCTATAGCCTTTTCTATTAATTAAAAAAAATTATGTTAATTATTTTTTTTTAATTTAATACATTTTATTGAAAACAAAATGCTATGCAATAGCTTTGCCGCGGCAGTTCTCGAGTCCCACATGTCTTTTTTTATTGGCGTAACAGTAACGCTCCAAAATAAAAGGCTATAGCCTTTTCTATTAATTAAAAAAAAGTTATGTTAGTTATTTTTTTTAATTTAATACATTTTATTGAAAACAAAATGCTATGCAATAGCTTTGCCGCGGCAGTTCTCGAGTGCCACATATCTTTTTTTATTGGCGTATCAGTAACGCTCCAAAAGAAAAGGCTATAGCCTTTTCTATTAATTAAAAAAAATTATGTTAGTTATTTTTTTTTAATTTAATACATTTTGTTGAAAACAAAATGCTATGCAATAGCTTTGCCGCGGCAGTTCTCGAGTCCCACATGTCTTTTTTTATTGGCGTATCAGTAACGCTCCAAAAGAAAAGGCTATAGCCTTTTCTATTAATTAAAAAAAATTATGTTAGTTATTTTTTTTAATTTTATACATTTTATTGAAAACAAAATGCTATGCAATAGCTTTGCCACGGCAGTTCTCGAGTGCCACATGTCTTTTTTTATTGGCGTATCAGTAACGCTCCAAAAGAAAAGGCTATATATAGCCTTTTCTATTAATTAAAAAAAATTATGTTAGTTATTTTTTTTTTAATTTAATACATTTTATTGAAAACAAAATGCTATGCAATAGCTTTGCCGTGGCAGTTCTCGAGTCCCACATGTCTTTTTTTATTGGCGTATCAGTAACGCTCCAAAAGAAAAGGCTATATATAGCCTTTTCTATTAATTAAAAAAAATTATGTTAGTTATTTTTTTTTTAATTTAATACATTTTATTGAAAACAAAATGCTATGCACTAGCTTTGCCGTGGCAGTTCTCGAGTCCCACATGTCTTTTTTTATTGGCGTATCAGTAACGCTCCAAAAGAAAAGGCTATATATAGCCTTTTCTATTAATTAAAAAAAATTATGTTAGTTATTTTTTTTTAATTTAATACATTTTATTGAAAACAAAATGCTATGCAATAGCTTTGCCGCGGCAGTTCTCGAGTCCCACATGTCTTTTTTTATTGGCGTATCAGTAACGCTCCAAAAGAAAAGGCTATATATAGCCTTTTCTATTAATTAAAAAAAATTATGTTAGTTATTTTTTTTTTAATTTAATACATTTTATTGAAAACAAAATGCTATGCAATAGCTTTGCCGTGGCAGTTCTCGAGTCCCACATGTCTTTTTTTATTGGCGTATCAGTAACGCTCCAAAAGAAAAGGCTATATATAGCCTTTTCTATTAATTAAAAAAATTATGTTAGTTATTTTTTTTTTAATTTAATACATTTTATTGAAAACAAAATGCTATGCAATAGCTTTGCCGTGGCAGTTCTCGAGTCCCACATGTCTTTTTTTATTGGCGTATCAGTAACGCTCCAAAAGAAAAGGCTATATATAGCCTTTTCTATTAATTAAAAAAAATTATGTTAGTTATTTTTTTTTTAATTTAATACATTTTATTGAAAACAAAATGCTATGCAATAGCTTTGCCGCGGCAGTTCTCGAGTCCCACATGTCTTTTTTTATTGGCGTATCAGTAACGCTCCAAAAGAAAATGCTATATATAGCCTTTTCTATTAATTAAAAAAAATTATGTTAGTTATTTTTTTTTTAATTTAATACATTTTATTGAAAACAAAATGCTATGCAATAGCTTTGCCGTGGCAGTTCTCGAGTCCCACATGTCTTTTTTTATTGGCGTATCAGTAACGCTCCAAAAGAAAAGGCTATATATAGCCTTTTCTATTAATTAAAAAAAAATATGTTAGTTATTTTTTTTTTAATTTAATACATTTTATTGAAAACAAAATGCTATGCAATAGCTTTGCCGTGGCAGTTCTCGAGTCCCACATGTCTTTTTTTATTGGCGTATCAGTAACGCTCCAAAAGAAAAGGCTACAGCCTTTTCTATTAATTAAAAAAAATTATGTTAGTTATTTTTTTAATTTAATACATTTTATTGAAAACAAAATGCTATGCAATAGCTTTGCCGCGGCAGTTCTCGAGTGCCACATGTCTTTTTTTATTGGCGTATCAGTAACGCTCCAAAAGAAAAAATTAAAAAAAATTATGTTAGTTATTTTTTTTTAATTTAATACATTTTATTGAAAACAAAATGCTATGCAATAGCTTTGCCGCGGCAGTTCTCGAGTGCCACATGTCTTTTTTTATTGGCGTAACAGTAACGCTCCAAAATAAAAGGCTATAGCCTTTTCTATTAATTAAAAAAAAGTTATGTTAGTTATTTTTTTTAATTTAATACATTTTATTGAAAACAAAATGCTATGCAATAGCTTTGCCGCGGCAGTTCTCGAGTGCCACATATCTTTTTTTATTGGCGTATCAGTAACGCTCCAAAAGAAAAGGCTATAGCCTTTTCTATTAATTAAAAAAAATTATGTTAGTTATTTTTTTTTAATTTAATACATTTTGTTGAAAACAAAATGCTATGCAATAGCTTTGCCGCGGCAGTTCTCGAGTCCCACATGTCTTTTTTTATTGGCGTATCAGTAACGCTCCAAAAGAAAAGGCTATAGCCTTTTCTATTAATTAAAAAAAATTATGTTAGTTATTTTTTTTAATTTTATACATTTTATTGAAAACAAAATGCTATGCAATAGCTTTGCCACGGCAGTTCTCGAGTGCCACATGTCTTTTTTTATTGGCGTATCAGTAACGCTCCAAAAGAAAAGGCTATATATAGCCTTTTCTATTAATTAAAAAAAATTATGTTAGTTATTTTTTTTTTAATTTAATACATTTTATTGAAAACAAAATGCTATGCAATAGCTTTGCCGTGGCAGTTCTCGAGTCCCACATGTCTTTTTTTATTGGCGTATCAGTAACGCTCCAAAAGAAAAGGCTATATATAGCCTTTTCTATTAATTAAAAAAAATTATGTTAGTTATTTTTTTTTTAATTTAATACATTTTATTGAAAACAAAATGCTATGCACTAGCTTTGCCGTGGCAGTTCTCGAGTCCCACATGTCTTTTTTTATTGGCGTATCAGTAACGCTCCAAAAGAAAAGGCTATATATAGCCTTTTCTATTAATTAAAAAAAATTATGTTAGTTATTTTTTTTTAATTTAATACATTTTATTGAAAACAAAATGCTATGCAATAGCTTTGCCGCGGCAGTTCTCGAGTCCCACATGTCTTTTTTTATTGGCGTATCAGTAACGCTCCAAAAGAAAAGGCTATATATAGCCTTTTCTATTAATTAAAAAAAATTATGTTAGTTATTTTTTTTTTAATTTAATACATTTTATTGAAAACAAAATGCTATGCAATAGCTTTGCCGTGGCAGTTCTCGAGTCCCACATGTCTTTTTTTATTGGCGTATCAGTAACGCTCCAAAAGAAAAGGCTATATATAGCCTTTTCTATTAATTAAAAAAATTATGTTAGTTATTTTTTTTTTAATTTAATACATTTTATTGAAAACAAAATGCTATGCAATAGCTTTGCCGTGGCAGTTCTCGAGTCCCACATGTCTTTTTTTATTGGCGTATCAGTAACGCTCCAAAAGAAAAGGCTATATATAGCCTTTTCTATTAATTAAAAAAAATTATGTTAGTTATTTTTTTTTTAATTTAATACATTTTATTGAAAACAAAATGCTATGCAATAGCTTTGCCGCGGCAGTTCTCGAGTCCCACATGTCTTTTTTTATTGGCGTATCAGTAACGCTCCAAAAGAAAAGGCTATATATAGCCTTTTCTATTAATTAAAAAAAATTATGTTAGTTATTTTTTTTTTAATTTAATACATTTTATTGAAAACAAAATGCTATGCAATAGCTTTGCCGTGGCAGTTCTCGAGTCCCACATGTCTTTTTTTATTGGCGTATCAGTAACGCTCCAAAAGAAAAGGCTATATATAGCCTTTTCTATTAATTAAAAAAAAATATGTTAGTTATTTTTTTTTTAATTTAATACATTTTATTGAAAACAAAATGCTATGCAATAGCTTTGCCGTGGCAGTTCTCGAGTCCCACATGTCTTTTTTTATTGGCGTATCAGTAACGCTCCAAAAGAAAAGGCTACAGCCTTTTCTATTAATTAAAAAAAATTATGTTAGTTATTTTTTTAATTTAATACATTTTATTGAAAACAAAATGCTATGCAATAGCTTTGCCGCGGCAGTTCTCGAGTGCCACATGTCTTTTTTTATTGGCGTATCAGTAACGCTCCAAAAGAAAAAATTAAAAAAAATTATGTTAGTTATTTTTTTTTAATTTAATACATTTTATTGAAAACAAAATGCTATGCAATAGCTTTGCCGCGGCAGTTCTCGAGTGCCACATGTCTTTTTTTATTGGCGTATCAGCAACGCTCCAAAAGAAAAGGCTATAGCCTTTTCTATTAATTAAAAAAAATTATGTTAGTTATTTTTTTTTAATTTAATACATTTTATTGAAAACAAAATGCTATGCAATAGCTTTGCCGCGGCAGTTCTCGAGTGCCACATGTCTTTTTTTATTGGCGTATCAGTAACGCTCCAAAAGAAAAGGCTATAGCCTTTTCTATTAATTAAAAAAAATTATGTTAGTTATTTTTTTTTAATTTAATACATTTTATTGAAAACAAAATGCTATGCAATAGCTTTGCCGCGGCAGTTCTCGAGTGCCACATGTCTTTTTTTATTGGCGTATCAGTAACGCTCCAAAAGAAAAGGCTATAGCCTTTTCTATTAATTAAAAAAAATTATGTTAGTTATTTTTTTTAATTTAATACATTTTATTGAAAACAAAATGCTATGCAATAGCTTTGCCGCGGCAGTTCTCGAGTGCCACATGTCTTTTTTTATTGGCGTATCAGTAACGCTCCAAAAGAAAAGGCTATAGCCTTTTCTATTAATTAAAAAAAATTATGTTAGTTATTTTTTTTTAATTTAATACATTTTATTGAAAACAAAATGCTATGCAATAGCTTTGCCGCGGCAGTTCTCGAGTGCCACATGTCTTTTTTTATTGGCGTATCAGTAACGCTCCAAAAGAAAAGGCTATAGCCTTTTCTATTAATTAAAAAAAATTATGTTAGTTATTTTTTTTTAATTTAATACATTTTATTGAAAACAAAATGCTATGCAATAGCTTTGCCGCGGCAGTTCTCGAGTGCCACATGTCTTTTTTTATTGGCGTATCAGTAACGCTCCAAAAGAAAAGGCTATAGCCTTTTCTATTAATTAAAAAAAATTATGTTAGTTATTTTTTTTTAATTTAATACATTTTATTGAAAACAAAATGCTATGCAATAGCTTTGCCGCGGCAGTTCTCGAGTGCCACATGTCTTTTTTTATTGGCGTATCAGTAACGCTCCAAAAGAAAAGGCTATAGCCTTTTCTATTAATTAAAAAAAAATTATGTTATTTATTTTTTTTTAATTTAATACATTTTATTGAAAACAAAATGCTATGCAATAGCTTTGCCGCGGCAGTTCTCGAGTGCCACATGTCTTTTTTTATTGGCGTATCAGTAACGCTCCAAAAGAAAAGGCTATAGCCTTTTCTATTAATTAAAAAAAATTATGTTAGTTATTTTTTTTTAATTTAATACATTTTATTGAAAACAAAATGCTATGCAATAGCTTTGCCGCGGCAGTTCTCGAGTGCCACATGTCTTTTTTTATTGGCGTATCAGTAACGCTCCAAAAGAAAAGGCTATAGCCTTTTCTATTAATTAAAAAAAATTATGTTAGTTATTTTTTTTTAATTTAATACATTTTATTGAAAACAAAATGCTATGCAATAGCTTTGCCGCGGCAGTTCTCGAGTGCCACATGTCTTTTTTTATTGGCGTATCAGTAACGCTCCAAAAGAAAAGGCTATAGCCTTTTCTATTAATTAAAAAAAATTATGTTAGTTATTTTTTTTTAATTTAATACATTTTATTGAAAACAAAATGCTATGCAATAGCTTTGCCGCGGCAGTTCTCGAGTGCCACATGTCTTTTTTTATTGGCGTATCAGTAACGCTCCAAAAGAAAAGGCTATAGCCTTTTCTATTAATTAAAAAAAATTATGTTAGTTATTTTTTTTTAATTTAATACATTTTATTGAAAACAAAATGCTATGCAATAGCTTTGCCGCGGCAGTTCTCGAGTGCCACATGTCTTTTTTTATTGGCGTATCAGCAACGCTCCAAAAGAAAAGGCTATAGCCTTTTCTATTAATTAAAAAAAATTATGTTAGTTATTTTTTTTTAATTTAATACATTTTATT
This sequence comes from Gymnocheta viridis, assembly GCA_956483585.1. NCBI lineage: Eukaryota > Metazoa > Arthropoda > Insecta > Diptera > Tachinidae > Gymnocheta > Gymnocheta viridis. The sequence continues at coordinate 36,787 of CATQFJ010000216.1, forward strand.
GAAAACAAAATGCTATGCAATAGCTTTGCCGCGGCAGTTCTCGAGTGCCACATGTCTTTTTTTATTGGCGTATCAGTAACGCTCCAAAAGAAAAGGCTATAGCCTTTTCTATTAATTAAAAAAAATTATGTTAGTTATTTTTTTTTAATTTAATACATTTTATTGAAAACAAAATGCTATGCAATAGCTTTGCCGCGGCAGTTCTCGAGTGCCACATGTCTTTTTTTATTGGCGTATCAGTAACGCTCCAAAAGAAAAGGCTATAGCCTTTTCTATTAATTAAAAAAAATTATGTTAGTTATTTTTTTTAATTTAATACATTTTATTGAAAACAAAATGCTATGCAATAGCTTTGCCGCGGCAGTTCTCGAGTGCCACATGTCTTTTTTTATTGGCGTATCAGTAACGCTCCAAAAGAAAAGGCTATAGCCTTTTCTATTAATTAAAAAAAATTATGTTAGTTATTTTTTTTTAATTTAATACATTTTATTGAAAACAAAATGCTATGCAATAGCTTTGCCGCGGCAGTTCTCGAGTGCCACATGTCTTTTTTTATTGGCGTATCAGTAACGCTCCAAAAGAAAAGGCTATAGCCTTTTCTATTAATTAAAAAAAATTATGTTAGTTATTTTTTTTAATTTAATACATTTTATTGAAAACAAAATGCTATGCAATAGCTTTGCCGCGGCAGTTCTCGAGTGCCACATGTCTTTTTTTATTGGCGTATCAGTAACGCTCCAAAAGAAAAGGCTATAGCCTTTTCTATTAATTAAAAAAAATTATGTTAGTTATTTTTTTTAATTTAATACATTTTATTGAAAACAAAATGCTATGCAATAGCTTTGCCGCGGCAGTTCTCGAGTGCCACATGTCTTTTTTTATTGGCGTATCAGTAACGCTCCAAAAGAAAAGGCTATAGCCTTTTCTATTAATTAAAAAAAATTATGTTAGTTATTTTTTTTTAATTTAATACATTTTATTGAAAACAAAATGCTATGCAATAGCTTTGCCGCGGCAGTTCTCGAGTGCCACATGTCTTTTTTTATTGGCGTATCAGTAACGCTCCAAAAGAAAAGGCTATAGCCTTTTCTATTAATTAAAAAAAATTATGTTAGTTATTTTTTTTTAATTTAATACATTTTATTGAAAACAAAATGCTATGCAATAGCTTTGCCGCGGCAGTTCTCGAGTGCCACATGTCTTTTTTTATTGGCGTATCAGTAACGCTCCAAAAGAAAAGGCTATAGCCTTTTCTATTAATTAAAAAAAATTATGTTAGTTATTTTTTTTTAATTTAATACATTTTATTGAAAACAAAATGCTATGCAATAGCTTTGTCGCGGCAGTTCTCGAGTGTCACATGTCTTTTTTTATTGGCGTATCAGTAACGCTCCAAAAGAAAAGGCTATAGCCTTTTCTATTAATTAAAAAAAATTATGTTAGTTATTTTTTTTTAATTTAATACATTTTATTGAAAACAAAATGCTATGCAATAGCTTTGCCGCGGCAGTTCTCGAGTGCCACATGTCTTTTTTTATTGGCGTATCAGTAACGCTCCAAAAGAAAAGGCTATAGCCTTTTCTATTAATTAAAAAAAATTATGTTAGTTATTTTTTTTTAATTTAATACATTTTATTGAAAACAAAATGCTATGCAATAGCTTTGCCGCGGCAGTTCTCGAGTGCCACATGTCTTTTTTTATTGGCGTATCAGTAACGCTCCAAAAGAAAAGGCTATAGCCTTTTCTATTAATTAAAAAAAATTATGTTAGTTATTTTTTTTTAATTTAATACATTTTATTGAAAACAAAATGCTATGCAATAGCTTTGCCGCGGCAGTTCTCGAGTGCCACATGTCTTTTTTTATTGGCGTATCAGTAACGCTCCAAAAGAAAAGGCTATATATAGCCTTTTCTATTAATTAAAAAAAATTATGTTAGTTATTTTTTTTAATTTAATACATTTTATTGAAAACAAAATGCTATGCAATAGCTTTGCCGCGGCAGTTCTCGAGTGCCACATGTCTTTTTTTATTGGCGTATCAGTAACGCTCCAAAAGAAAAAATTAAAAAAAATTATGTTAGTTATTTTTTTTTAATTTAATACATTTTATTGAAAACAAAATGCTATGCAATAGCTTTGCCGCGGCAGTTCTCGAGTGCCACATGTCTTTTTTTATTGGCGTATCAGTAACGCTCCAAAAGAAAAGGCTATAGCCTTTTCTATTAATTAAAAAAAATTATGTTAGTTATTTTTTTTAATTTAATACATTTTATTGAAAACAAAATGCTATGCAATAGCTTTGCCGCGGCAGTTCTCGAGTGCCACATGTCTTTTTTTATTGGCGTATCAGTAACGCTCCAAAAGAAAAGGCTATAGCCTTTTCTATTAATTAAAAAAAATTATGTTAGTTATTTTTTTTTAATTTAATACATTTTATTGAAAACAATGCTATGCAATAGCTTTGCCGCGGCAGTTCTCGAGTGCCACATGTCTTTTTTTATTGGCGTATCAGTAACGCTCCAAAAGAAAAGGCTATAGCCTTTTCTATTAATTAAAAAAAATTATGTTAGTTATTTTTTTTTTTAATTTAATACATTTTATTGAAAACAAAATGCTATGCAATAGCTTTGCCGCGGCAGTTCTCGAGTGCCACATGTCTTTTTTTATTGGCGTATCAGTAACGCTCCAAAAGAAAAGGCTATAGCCTTTTCTATTAATTAAAAAAAATTATGTTAGTTATTTTTTTTAATTTAATACATTTTATTGAAAACAAAATGCTATACAATAGCTTTGCCGCGGCAGTTCTCGAGTCCCACATGTCTTTTTTTATTGGCGTATCAGTAACGCTCCAAAAGAAAAGGCTATAGCCTTTTCTATTAATTAAAAAAAATTATGTTAGTTATTTTTTTTTAATTTAATACATTTTATTGAAAACAAAATGCTATGCAATAGCTTTGCCGCGGCAGTTCTCGAGTGCCACATGTCTTTTTTTATTGGCGTATCAGTAACGCTCCAAAAGAAAAGGCTATAGCCTTTTCTATTAATTAAAAAAAATTATGTTAGTTATTTTTTTTTAATTTAATACATTTTATTGAAAACAAAATGCTATGCAATAGCTTTGCCGCGGCAGTTCTCGAGTGCCACATGTCTTTTTTTATTGGCGTATCAGTAACGCTCCAAAAGAAAAGGCTATATAGAGCCTTTTCTATTAATTAAAAAAAATTATGTTAGTTATTTTTTTTAATTTAATACATTTTATTGAAAACAAAATGCTATGCAATAGCTTTGCCGCGGCAGTTCTCGAGTGCCACATGTCTTTTTTTATTGGCGTATCAGTAACGCTCCAAAAGAAAAGGCTATAGCCTTTTCTATTAATTAAAAAAAATTATGTTAGTTATTTTTTTTTTAATTTAATACATTTTATTGAAAACAAAATGCTATGCAATAGCTTTGCCGCGGCAGTTCTCGAGTGCCACATGTCTTTTTTTATTGGCGTAACAGTAACGCTCCAAAAGAAAAGGCTATAGCCTTTTCTATTAATTAAAAAAAATTATGTTAGTTATTTTTTTTAATTTAATACATTTTATTGAAAACAAAATGCTATGCAATAGCTTTGCCGCGGCAGTTCTCGAGTCCCACATGTCTTTTTTTATTGGCGTATCAGTAACGCTCCAAAAGAAAAGGCTATAGCCTTTTCTATTAATTAAAAAAAATTATGTTAGTTATTTTTTTTTAATTTAATACATTTTATTGAAAACAAAATGCTATGCAATAGCTTTGCCGCGGCAGTTCTCGAGTGCCACATGTCTTTTTTTATTGGCGTATCAGTAACGCTCCAAAAGAAAAGGCTATAGCCTTTTCTATTAATTAAAAAAAATTATGTTAGTTATTTTTTTTTAATTTAATACATTTTATTGAAAACAAAATGCTATGCAATAGCTTTGCCGCGGCAGTTCTCGAGTGCCACATGTCTTTTTTTATTGGCGTATCAGTAACGCTCCAAAAGAAAAGGCTATAGCCTTTTCTATTAATTAAAAAAATTATGTTAGTTATTTTTTTTAATTTAATACATTTTATTGAAAACAAAATGCTATGCAATAGCTTTGCCGCGGCAGTTCTCGAGTCCCACATGTCTTTTTTTATTGGCGTATCAGTAACGCTCCAAAAGAAAAGGCTATAGCCTTTTCTATTAATTAAAAAAAATTATGTTAGTTATTTTTTTTTTTAATTTAATACATTTTATTGAAAACGAGTGCCACATGTCTTTTTTTATTGGCGTATCAGTAACGCTCCAAAAGAAAAGGCTATATAGAGCCTTTTCTATTAATTAAAAAAAATTATGTTAGTTATTTTTTTTTAATTTAATACATTTTATTGAAAACAAAATGCTATGCAATAGCTTTGCCGCGGCAGTTCTCGAGTCCCACATGTCTTTTTTTATTGGCGTATCAGTAACGCTCCAAAAGAAAAGGCTATAGCCTTTTCTATTAATTAAAAAAAATTATGTTAGTTATTTTTTTTTTTAATTTAATACATTTTATTGAAAACAAAATGCTATGCAATAGCTTTGCCGCGGCAGTTCTCGAGTCCCACATGTCTTTTTTTATTGGCGTATCAGTAACGCTCCAAAAGAAAAGGCTATAGCCTTTTCTATTAATTAAAAAAAATTATGTTAGTTATTTTTTTTTTTAATTTAATACATTTTATTGAAAACAAAATGCTATGCAATAGCTTTGCCGCGGCAGTTCTCGAGTCCCACATGTCTTTTTTTATTGGCGTATCAGTAACGCTCCAAAAGAAAAGGCTATAGCCTTTTCTTTAATTAAAAAAAATTATGTTAGTTATTTTTTTTAATTTAATACATTTTATTGAAAACAAAATGCTATGCAATAGCTTTGCCGCGGCAGTTCTCGAGTGCCACATGTCTTTTTTTATTGGCGTATCAGTAACGCTCCAAAAGAAAAGGCTATAGCCTTTTCTATTAATTAAAAAAAATTATGTTAGTTATTTTTTTTTAATTTAATACATTTTATTGAAAACAAAATGCTATGCAATAGCTTTGCCGCGGCAGTTCTCGAGTGCCACATGTCTTTTTTTATTGGCGTATCAGTAACGCTCCAAAAGAAAAGGCTATATATAGCCTTTTCTATTAATTAAAAAAAATTATGTTAGTTATTTTTTTTAATTTAATACATTTTATTGAAAACAAAATGCTATGCAATAGCTTTGCCGCGGCAGTTCTCGAGTGCCACATGTCTTTTTTTATTGGCGTATCAGTAACGCTCCAAAAGAAAAGGCTATAGCCTTTTCTATTAATTAAAAAAAATTATGTTAGTTATTTTTTTTAATTTAATACATTTTATTGAAAACAAAATGCTATGCAATAGCTTTGCCGCGGCAGTTCTCGAGTGCCACATGTCTTTTTTTATTGGCGTATCAGTAACGCTCCAAAAGAAAAGGCTATAGCCTTTTCTATTAATTAAAAAAAATTATGTTAGTTATTTTTTTTAATTTAATACATTTTATTGAAAACAAAATGCTATGCAATAGCTTTGCCGCGGCAGTTCTCGAGTGCCACATGTCTTTTTTTATTGGCGTATCAGTAACGCTCCAAAAGAAAAGGCTATAGCCTTTTCTATTAATTAAAAAAAATTATGTTAGTTATTTTTTTTAATTTAATACATTTTATTGAAAACAAAATGCTATGCAATAGCTTTGCCGCGGCAGTTCTCGAGTGCCACATGTCTTTTTTTATTGGCGTATCAGTAACGCTCCAAAAGAAAAGGCTATAGCCTTTTCTATTAATTAAAAAAAATTATGTTAGTTATTTTTTTTAATTTAATACATTTTATTGAAAACAAAATGCTATGCAATAGCTTTGCCGCGGCAGTTCTCGAGTGCCACATGTCTTTTTTTATTGGCGTATCAGTAACGCTCCAAAAGAAAAGGCTATATATAGCCTTTTCTATTAATTAAAAAAAAAATTATGTTAGTTATTTTTTTTAATTTAATACATTTTATTGAAAACAAAATGCTATGCAATAGCTTTGCCGCGGCAGTTCTCGAGTGCCACATGTCTTTTTTTATTGGCGTATCAGTAACGCTCCAAAAGAAAAGGCTATAGCCTTTTCTATTAATTAAAAAAAATTATGTTAGTTATTTTTTTTAATTTAATACATTTTATTGAAAACAAAATGCTATGCAATAGCTTTGCCGCGGCAGTTCTCGAGTGCCACATGTCTTTTTTTATTGGCGTATCAGTAACGCTCCAAAAGAAAAGGCTATAGCCTTTTCTATTAATTAAAAAAAATTATGTTAGTTATTTTTTTTAATTTAATACATTTTATTGAAAACAAAATGCTATGCAATAGCTTTGCCGCGGCAGTTCTCGAGTGCCACATGTCTTTTTTTATTGGCGTATCAGTAACGCTCCAAAAGAAAAGGCTATAGCCTTTTCTATTAATTAAAAAAAATTATGTTAGTTATTTTTTTTAATTTAATACATTTTATTGAAAACAAAATGCTATGCAATAGCTTTGCCGCGGCAGTTCTCGAGTGCCACATGTCTTTTTTTATTGCGTATCAGTAACGCTCCAAAAGAAAAGGCTATAGCCTTTTCTATTAATTAAAAAAAATTATGTTAGTTATTTTTTTTAATTTAATACATTTTATTGAAAACAAAATGCTATGCAATAGCTTTGCCGCGGCAGTTCTCGAGTGCCACATGTCTTTTTTTATTGGCGTATCAGTAACGCTCCAAAAGAAAAGGCTATATATAGCCTTTTCTATTAATTAAAAAAAATTATGTTAGTTATTTTTTTTAATTTAATACATTTTATTGAAAACAAAATGCTATGCAATAGCTTTGCCGCGGCAGTTCTCGAGTGCCACATGTCTTTTTTTATTGGCGTATCAGTAACGCTCCAAAAGAAAAGGCTATAGCCTTTTCTATTAATTAAAAAAAATTATGTTAGTTATTTTTTTTAATTTAATACATTTTATTGAAAACAAAATGCTATGCAATAGCTTTGCCGCGGCAGTTCTCGAGTGCCACATGTCTTTTTTTATTGGCGTATCAGTAACGCTCCAAAAGAAAAGGCTATAGCCTTTTCTATTAATTAAAAAAAATTATGTTAGTTATTTTTTTTAATTGAATACATTTTATTGAAAACAAAATGCTATGCAATAGCTTTGCCGCGGCAGTTCTCGAGTGCCACATGTCTTTTTTTATTGGCGTATCAGTAACGCTCCAAAAGAAAAGGCTATATATAGCCTTTTCTATTAATTAAAAAAAATTATGTTAGTTATTTTTTTTAATTTAATACATTTTATTGAAAACAAAATGCTATGCAATAGCTTTGCCGCGGCAGTTCTCGAGTGCCACATGTCTTTTTTTATTGGCGTATCAGTAACGCTCCAAAAGAAAAGGCTATAGCCTTTTCTATTAATTAAAAAAAATTATGTTAGTTATTTTCTTTTAATTTAATACATTTTATTGAAAACAAAATGCTATGCAATAGCTTTGCCGCGGCAGTTCTCGAGTGCCACATGTCTTTTTTTATTGGCGTATCAGTAACGCTCCAAAAGAAAAGGCTATAGCCTTTTCTAATAATTAAAAAAAATTATGTTAGTTATTTTTTTTTAATTTAATACATTTTATTGAAAACTAAATGCTATGCAATAGCTTTGCCGCGGCAGTTCTCGAGTGCCACATGTCTTTTTTTATTGGCGTATCAGTAACGCTCCAAAAGAAAAGGCTATAGCCTTTTCTATTAATTAAAAAAAATTATGTTAGTTATTTTTTTTAATTTAATACATTTTATTGAAAACAAAATGCTATGCAATAGCTTTGCCGCGGCAGTTCTCGAGTGCCACATGTCTTTTTTTATTGGCGTATCAGTAACGCTCCAAAAGAAAAGGCTATAGCCTTTTCTATTAATTAAAAAAAATTATGTTAGTTATTTTTTTTTAATTTAATACATTTTATTGAAAACAAAATGCTATGCAATAGCTTTGCCGCGGCAGTTCTCGAGTGCCACATGTCTTTTTTTATTGGCGTATCAGTAACGCTCAAAAAGAAAAGGCTATAGCCTTTTCTAATAATTAGAAAAAATTATGTTAGTTATTTTTTTTTAATTTAATATATTTTATTGAAAACAAAATGCTATGCAATAGCTTTGCCGCGGCAGTTCTCGAGTGCCACATGTCTTTTTTTATTGGCGTATCAGTAACGCTCAAAAAGAAAAGGCTATAGCCTTTTCTAATAATTAGAAAAAATTATGTTAGTTATTTTTTTTTAATTTAATATATTTTATTGAAAACAAAATGCTATGCAATAGCTTTGCCGCGGCAGTTCTCGAGTGCCACATGTCTTTTTTTATTGGCGTATCAGTAACGCTCAAAAAGAAAAGGCTATAGCCTTTTCTAATAATTAAAAAAAATTATGTTAGTTATTTTTTTTTAATTTAATACATTTTATTGAAAACAAAATGCTATGCAATAGCTTTGCCGCGGCAGTTCTCGAGTGCCACATGTCTTTTTTTATTGGCGTATCAGTAACGCTCCAAAAGAAAAGGCTATAGCCTTTTCTATTAATTAAAAAAAATTATGTTAGTTATTTTTTTTTAATTTAATACATTTTATTGAAAACAAAATGCTATGCAATAGCTTTGCCGCGGCAGTTCTCGAGTGCCACATGTCTTTTTTTATTGGCGTATCAGTAACGCTCCAAAAGAAAAGGCTATAGCCTTTTCTATTAATTAAAAAAAATTATGTTAGTTATTTTCTTTTAATTTAATACATTTTATTGAAAACAAAATGCTATGCAATAGCTTTGCCGCGGCAGTTCTCGAGTGCCACATGTCTTTTTTTATTGGCGTATCAGTAACGCTCAAAAAGAAAAGGCTATAGCCTTTTCTAATAATTAAAAAAAATTATGTTAGTTATTTTTTTTTAATTTAATACATTTTATTGAAAACAAAATGCTATGCAATAGCTTTGCCGCGGCAGTTCTCGAGTGCCACATGTCTTTTTTTATTGGCGTATCAGTAACGCTCCAAAAGAAAAGGCTATAGCCTTTTCTATTAATTAAAAAAAATTATGTTAGTTATTTTCTTTTAATTTAATACATTTTATTGAAAACAAAATGCTATGCAATAGCTTTGCCGCGGCAGTTCTCGAGTGTCACATGTCTTTTTTTATTGGCGTATCAGTAACGCTCAAAAAGAAAAGGCTATATTCTAATAATTAAAAAAAATTATGTTAGTTATTTTTTTTTAATTTAATACATTTTATTGAAAACAAAATGCTATGCAATAGCTTTGCCGCGGCAGTTCTCGAGTGCCACATGTCTTTTTTTATTGGCGTATCAGTAACGCTCCAAAAGAAAAGGCTATAGCCTTTTCTATTAATTAAAAAAAATTATGTTAGTTATTTTTTTTTAATTTAATACATTTTATTGAAAACAAAATGCTATGCAATAGCTTTGCCGCGGCAGTTCTCGAGTGCCACATGTCTTTTTTTATTGGCGTATCAGTAACGCTCCAAAAGAAAAGGCTATAGCCTTTTCTATTAATTAAAAAAAATTATGTTAGTTATTTTCTTTTAATTTAATACATTTTATTGAAAACAAAATGCTATGCAATAGCTTTGCCGCGGCAGTTCTCGAGTGCCACATGTCTTTTTTTATTGGCGTATCAGTAACGCTCCAAAAGAAAAGGCTATAGCCTTTTCTAATAATTAAAAAAAATTATGTTAGTTATTTTTTTTTAATTTAATACATTTTATTGAAAACTAAATGCTATGCAATAGCTTTGCCGCGGCAGTTCTCGAGTGCCACATGTCTTTTTTTATTGGCGTATCAGTAACGCTCCAAAAGAAAAGGCTATAGCCTTTTCTATTAATTAAAAAAAATTATGTTAGTTATTTTTTTTTAATTTAATACATTTTATTGAAAACAAAATGCTATGCAATAGCTTTGCCGCGGCAGTTCTCGAGTGCCACATGTCTTTTTTTATTGGCGTATCAGTAACGCTCAAAAAGAAAAGGCTATAGCCTTTTCTATTAATTAAAAAAAATTATGTTAGTTATTTTTTTTTTAATTTAATACATTTTATTGAAAACAAAATGCTATGCAATAGCTTTGCCGCGGCAGTTCTCGAGTGCCACATGTCTTTTTTTATTGGGTATCAGTAACGCTCAAAAAGAAAAGGCTATAGCCTTTTCTATTAATTAAAAAAAATTATGTTAGTTATTTTTTTTAATTTAATACATTTTATTGAAAACAAAATGCTATGCAATAGCTTTGCCGCGGCAGTTCTCGAGTGCCACATGTCTTTTTTTATTGGCGTATCAGTAACGCTCAAAAAGAAAAGGCTATAGCCTTTTCTATTAATTAAAAAAAATTATGTTAGTTATTTTTTTTTAATTTAATACATTTTATTGAAAACAAAATGCTATGCAATAGCTTTGCCGCGGCAGTTCTCGAGTGCCACATGTCTTTTTTTATTGGCGTATCAGTAACGCTCCAAAAGAAAAGGCTATAGCCTTTTCTATTAATTAAAAAAAATTATGTTAGTTATTTTCTTTTAATTTAATACATTTTATTGAAAACAAAATGCTATGCAATAGCTTTGCCGCGGCAGTTCTCGAGTGCCACATGTCTTTTTTTATTGGCGTATCAGTAACGCTCCAAAAGAAAAGGCTATAGCCTTTTCTAATAATTAAAAAAAATTATGTTAGTTATTTTTTTTAATTTAATACATTTTATTGAAAACAAAATGCTATGCAATAGCTTTGCCGCGGCAGTTCTCGAGTGCCACATGTCTTTTTTTATTGGCGTATCAGTAACGCTCCAAAAGAAAAGGCTATAGCCTTTTCTAATAATTAAAAAAAATTATGTTAGTTATTTTTTTTTAATTTAATACATTTTATTGAAAACAAAATGCTATGCAATAGCTTTGCCGCGGCAGTTCTCGAGTGCCACATGTCTTTTTTTATTGGCGTATCAGTAACGCTCCAAAAGAAAAGGCTATAGCCTTTTCTATTAATTAAAAAAAATTATGTTAGTTATTTTTTTTTAATTTAATACATTTTATTGAAAACAAAATGCTATGCAATAGCTTTGCCGCGGCAGTTCTCGAGTGCCACATGTCTTTTTTTATTGGCGTATCAGTAACGCTCCAAAAGAAAAGGCTATAGCCTTTTCTATTAATTAAAAAAAATTATGTTAGTTATTTTTTTTTAATTTAATACATTTTATTGAAAACAAAATGCTATGCAATAGCTTTGCCGCGGCAGTTCTCGAGTGCCACATGTCTTTTTTTATTGGCGTATCAGTAACGCTCAAAAGAAAAGGCTATAGCCTTTTCTATTAATTAAAAAAAATTATGTTAGTTATTTTTTTTAATTTAATACATTTTATTGAAAACAAAATGCTATGCAATAGCTTTGCCGCGGCAGTTCTCGAGTGCCACATGTCTTTTTTTATTGGCGTATCAGTAACGCTCAAAAGAAAAGGCTATAGCCTTTTCTAATAATTAAAAAAAATTATGTTAGTTATTTTTTTTTAATTTAATACATTTTATTGAAAACAAAATGCTATGCAATAGCTTTGCCGCGGCAGTTCTCGAGTGCCACATGTCTTTTTTTATTGGCGTATCAGTAACGCTCAAAAGAAAAGGCTATAGCCTTTTCTATTAATTAAAAAAAATTATGTTAGTTATTTTTTTTAATTTAATACATTTTATTGAAAACAAAATGCTATGCAATAGCTTTGCCGCGGCAGTTCTCGAGTGCCACATGTCTTTTTTTATTGGCGTATCAGTAACGCTCAAAAAGAAAAGGCTATAGCCTTTTCTATTAATTAAAAAAAATTATGTTAGTTATTTTTTTTTAATTTAATACATTTTATTGAAAACAAAATGCTATGCAATAGCTTTGCCGCGGCAGTTCTCGAGTGCCACATGTCTTTTTTTATTGGCGTATCAGTAACGCTCCAAAAGAAAAGGCTATAGCCTTTTCTATTAATTAAAAAAAATTATGTTAGTTATTTTCTTTTAATTTAATACATTTTATTGAAAACAAAATGCTATGCAATAGCTTTGCCGCGGCAGTTCTCGAGTGCCACATGTCTTTTTTTATTGGCGTATCAGTAACGCTCCAAAAGAAAAGGCTATAGCCTTTTCTATTAATTAAAAAAAATTATGTTAGTTATTTTTTTTTAATTTAATACATTTTATTGAAAACAAAATGCTATGCAATAGCTTTGCCGCGGCAGTTCTCGAGTGCCACATGTCTTTTTTTATTGGCGTATCAGTAACGCTCAAAAGAAAAGGCTATAGCCTTTTCTATTAATTAAAAAAAATTATGTTAGTTATTTTCTTTTAATTTAATACATTTTATTGAAAACAAAATGCTATGCAATAGCTTTGCCGCGGCAGTTCTCGAGTGCCACATGTCTTTTTTTATTGGCGTATCAGTAACGCTCAAAAAGAAAAGGCTATAGCCTTTTCTATTAATTAAAAAAAATTATGTTAGTTATTTTTTTTTAATTTAATACATTTTATTGAAAACAAAATGCTATGCAATAGCTTTGCCGCGGCAGTTCTCGAGTGCCACATGTCTTTTTTTATTGGCGTATCAGTAACGCTCAAAAAGAAAAGGCTATAGCCTTTTCTATTAATTAAAAAAAATTATGTTAGTTATTTTTTTTTAATTTAATACATTTTATTGAAAACAAAATGCTATGCAATAGCTTTGCCGCGGCAGTTCTCGAGTGCCACATGTCTTTTTTTATTGGCGTATCAGTAACGCTCAAAAAGAAAAGGCTATAGCCTTTTCTATTAATTAAAAAAAATTATGTTAGTTATTTTTTTTTAATTTAATACATTTTATTGAAAACAAAATGCTATGCAATAGCTTTGCCGCGGCAGTTCTCGAGTGCCACATGTCTTTTTTTATTGGCGTATCAGTAACGCTCAAAAAGAAAAGGCTATAGCCTTTTCTATTAATTAAAAAAAATTATGTTAGTTATTTTTTTTTAATTTAATACATTTTATTGAAAACAAAATGCTATGCAATAGCTTTGCCGCGGCAGTTCTCGAGTGCCACATGTCTTTTTTTATTGGCGTATCAGTAACGCTCAAAAAGAAAAGGCTATAGTCTTTTCTATTAAATTAAAAAAAATTATGTTAGTTATTTTTTTTTTAATTTAATACATTTTATTGAAAACAAAATGCTATGCAATAGCTTTGCCGCGGCAGTTCTCGAGTGCCACATGTCTTTTTTTATTGGCGTATCAGTAACGCTCCAAAAGAAAAGGCTATAGCCTTTTCTATTAATTAAAAAAAATTATGTTAGTTATTTTCTTTTAATTTAATACATTTTATTGAAAACAAAATGCTATGCAATAGCTTTGCCGCGGCAGTTCTCGAGTGCCACATGTCTTTTTTTATTGGCGTATCAGTAACGCTCCAAAAAGAAAAGGCTATAGCCTTTTCTAATAATTAAAAAAAATTATGTTAGTTATTTTTTTTTAATTTAATACATTTTATTGAAAAC
>CATQFJ010000217.1:0-59347 GCA_956483585.1 Gymnocheta viridis
CTGTTTTTATTGGCGTATCAGTAACGCTCCAAAAGAAAAGGCTATAGCCTTTTCTAAAATTAAAAAAAATTATGTTAGTTATTTTTTTTTTAATTTAATACATTTTATTGAAAACAAAATGCTATGAAATAGCTTTGCCGCGGCAGTTCTCGAGTGCCACATGTCTGTTTTTATTGGCGTATCAGTAACGCTCCAAAAGAAAAGGCTATAGCCTTTTCTAAAATTAAAAAAAATTATGTTAGTTATTTTTTTTTTAATTTAATACATTTTATTGAAAACAAAATGCTATGAAATAGCTTTGCCGCGGCAGTTCTCGAGTGCCACATGTCTGTTTTTATTGGCGTATCAGTAACGCTCCAAAAGAAAAGGCTATAGCCTTTTCTAAAATTAAAAAAAATTATGTTAGTTATTTTTTTTTAATTTAATACATTTTATTGAAAACAAAATGCTATGAATAGCTTTGCCGCGGCAGTTCTCGAGTGCCACATGTCTTTTTTTATTGGCGTATCAGTAACGCTCCAAAAGAAAAGGCTATAGCCTTTTCTAAAATTAAAAAAATTATGTTAGTTATTTTTTTTTAATTTAATACATTATATTGAAAACAAAATGCTATGAATAGCTTTGCCGCGGCAGTTCTCGAGTGCCACATTTCTTTTTTTATTGGCGTATCAGTAACGCTCCAAAAGAAAAGGCTATAGCCTTTTCTAAAATTAAAAAAAATTATGTTAGTTATTTTTTTTTTAATTTAATACATTTTATTGAAAACAAAATGCTATGCAATGGCTTTGCCGCGGCAGTTCTCGAGTGCCACATGTCTTTTTTTATTGGCGTATCAGTAACGCTCCAAAAGAAAAGGCTATAGCCTTTTCTAAAATTAAAAAAAATTATGTTAGTTATTTTTTTTTTAATTTAATACATTATATTGAAAACAAAATGCTATGAATAGCTTTGCCGCGGCAGTTCTCGAGTGCCACATTTCTTTTTTTATTGGCGTATCAGTAACGCTCCAAAAGAAAAGGCTATAGCCTTTTCTAAAATTAAAAAAAATTATGTTAGTTATTTTTTTTTTAATTTAATACATTTTATTGAAAACAAAATGCTATGCAATGGCTTTGTCGCGGCAGTTCTCGAGTGCCACATGTCTTTTTTTATTGGCGTATCAGTAACGCTCCAAAAGAAAAGGCTATAATAGCCTTTTCTAAAATTAAAAAAAATTATGTTAGTTATTTTTTTTTAATTTAATACATTTTATTGAAAACAAAATGCTATGAATAGCTTTGCCGCGGCAGTTCTCGAGTGCCACATGTCTTTTTTTATTGGCGTATCAGTAACGCTCCAAAAGAAAAGGCTATAGCCTTTTCTAAAATTAAAAAAAATTATGTTAGTTATTTTTTTTTAATTTAATACATTTTATTGAAAACAAAATGCTATGCAATGGCTTTGTCGCGGCAGTTCTCGAGTGCCACATGTCTTTTTTTATTGGCGTATCAGTAACGCTCCAAAAGAAAAGGCTATAGCCTTTTCTAAAATTAAAAAAAATTATGTAAGTTATTTTTTTTTTAGTTTAATACATTTTATTGAAAACAAAATGCTATGAATAGCTTTGCCGCGGCAGTTCTCGAGTGCCACATGTCTTTTTTTATTGGCGTATCAGTAACGCTCCAAAAGAAAAGGCTATAATAGCCTTTTCTAAAATTAAAAAAAATTATGTTAGTTATTTTTTTTTAATTTAATACATTTTATTGAAAACAAAATGCTATGAAATAGCTTTGCCGCGGCAGTTCTCGAGTGCCACATGTCTGTTTTTATTGGCGTATCAGTAACGCTCCAAAAGAAAAGGCTATAGCCTTTTCTAAAATTAAAAAAAATTATGTTAGTTATTTTTTTTTAATTTAATACATTTTATTGAAAACAAAATGCTATGAATAGCTTTGCCGCGGCAGTTCTCGAGTGCCACATGTCTGTTTTTATTGGCGTATCAGTAACGCTCCAAAAGAAAAGGCTATAGCCTTTTCTAAAATTAAAAAAAATTATGTTAGTTATTTTTTTTTAATTTAATACATTTTATTGAAAACAAAATGCTATGAAATAGCTTTGCCGCGGCAGTTCTCGAGTGCCACATGTCTGTTTTTATTGGCGTATCAGTAACGCTCCAAAAGAAAAGGCTATAGCCTTTTCTAAAATTAAAAAAAATTATGTTAGTTATTTTTTTTTAATTTAATACATTTTATTGAAAACAAAATGCTATGCAATGGCTTTGTCGCGGCAGTTCTCGAGTGCCACATGTCTTTTTTTATTGGCGTATCAGTAACGCTCCAAAAGAAAAGGCTATAGCCTTTTCTAAAATTAAAAAAAATTATGTTAGTTATTTTTTTTTTAATTTAATACATTTTATTGAA
This sequence comes from Gymnocheta viridis, assembly GCA_956483585.1. Taxonomy (NCBI): domain Eukaryota; kingdom Metazoa; phylum Arthropoda; class Insecta; order Diptera; family Tachinidae; genus Gymnocheta; species Gymnocheta viridis. The sequence continues at coordinate 2,400 of CATQFJ010000217.1, forward strand.
AACAAAATGCTATGAATAGCTTTGCCGCGGCAGTTCTCGAGTGCCACATGTCTTTTTTTATTGGCGTATCAGTAACGCTCCAAAAGAAAAGGCTATAATAGCCTTTTCTAAAATTAAAAAAAATTATGTTAGTTATTTTTTTTTAATTTAATACATTTTATTGAAAACAAAATGCTATGAAATAGCTTTGCCGCGGCAGTTCTCGAGTGCCACATGTCTGTTTTTATTGGCGTATCAGTAACGCTCCAAAAGAAAAGGCTATAGCCTTTTCTAAAATTAAAAAAAATTATGTTAGTTATTTTTTTTTAATTTAATACATTTTATTGAAAACAAAATGCTATGAAATAGCTTTGCCGCGGCAGTTCTCGAGTGCCACATGTCTGTTTTTATTGGCGTATCAGTAACGCTCCAAAAGAAAAGGCTATAGCCTTTTCTAAAATTAAAAAAAATTATGTTAGTTATTTTTTTTTTAATTTAATACATTTTATTGAAAACAAAATGCTATGAAATAGCTTTGCCGCGGCAGTTCTCGAGTGCCACATGTCTTTTTTTATTGGCGTATCAGTAACGCTCCAAAAGAAAAGGCTATAGCCTTTTCTAAAATTAAAAAAAATTATGTTAGTTATTTTTTTTTTAATTTAATACATTTTATTGAAAACAAAATGCTATGAAATAGCTTTGCCGCGGCAGTTCTCGAGTGCCACATGTCTGTTTTTATTGGCGTATCAGTAACGCTCCAAAAGAAAAGGCTATAGCCTTTTCTAAAATTAAAAAAAATTATGTTAGTAATTTTTTTTTAATTTAATACATTTTATTGAAAACAAAATGCTATGAATAGCTTTGCCGCGGCAGTTCTCGAGTGCCACATGTCTTTTTTTATTGGCGTATCAGTAACGCTCCAAAAGAAAAGGCTATAGCCTTTTCTAAAATTAAAAAAAATATGTTAGTTATTTTTTTTTAATTTAATACATTTTATTGAAAACAAAATGCTATGAATAGCTTTGTCGCGGCAGTTCTCGAGTGCCACATGTCTTTTTTTATTGGCGTATCAGTAACGCTCCAAAAGAAAAGGCTATAGCCTTTTCTAAAATTAAAAAAAATTATGTTAGTTATTTTTTTTTAATTTAATACATTTTATTGAAAACAAAATGCTATGAATAGCTTTGCCGCGGCAGTTCTCGAGTGCCACATGCCTTTTTTTATTGGCGTATCAGTAACGCTCCAAAAGAAAAGGCTATAGCCTTTTCTAAAACTAAAAAAAATTATGTTAGTTATTTTTTTTTAATTTAATACATTTTATTGAAAACAAAATGCTATGCAATGCTTTGTCGCGGCAGTTCTCGAGTGCCACATGTCTTTTTTTATTGGCGTATCAGTAACGCTCCAAAAGAAAAGGCTATAGCCTTTTCTAAAATTAAAAAAAATTATGTTAGTTATTTTTTTTTTAATTTAATACATTTTATTGAAAACAAAATGCTATGAATAGCTTTGCCGCGGCAGTTCTCGAGTGCCACATGTCTTTTTTTATTGGCGTATCAGTAACGCTCCAAAAGAAAAGGCTATAATAGCCTTTTCTAAAATTAAAAAAAATTATGTTAGTTATTTTTTTTTTAATTTAATACATTTTATTGAAAACAAAATGCTATGAAATAGCTTTGCCGCGGCAGTTCTCGAGTGCCACATGTCTGTTTTTATTGGCGTATCAGTAACGCTCCAAAAGAAAAGGCTATAGCCTTTTCTAAAATTAAAAAAAATTATGTTAGTTATTTTTTTTTTAATTTAATACATTTTATTGAAAACAAAATGCTATGAAATAGCTTTGCCGCGGCAGTTCTCGAGTGCCACATGTCTGTTTTTATTGGCGTATCAGTAACGCTCCAAAAGAAAAGGCTATAGCCTTTTCTAAAATTAAAAAAAATTATGTTAGTTATTTTTTTTTTAATTTAATACATTTTATTGAAAACAAAATGCTATGAAATAGCTTTGCCGCGGCAGTTCTCGAGTGCCACATGTCTTTTTTTATTGGCGTATCAGTAACGCTCCAAAAGAAAAGGCTATAGCCTTTTCTAAAATTAAAAAAAATTATGTTAGTTATTTTTTTTTTAATTTAATACATTTTATTGAAAACAAAATGCTATGAAATAGCTTTGCCGCGGCAGTTCTCGAGTGCCACATGTCTGTTTTTATTGGCGTATCAGTAACGCTCCAAAAGAAAAGGCTATAGCCTTTTCTAAAATTAAAATAAATTATGTTAGTTATTTTTTTTTTTAATTTAATACATTTTATTGAAAACAAAATAGCTTTGCCGCGGCAGTTCTCGAGTGCCACATGTCTGTTTTTATTGGCGTATCAGTAACGCTCCAAAAGAAAAGGCTATAGCCTTTTCTAAAATTAAAAAAAATTATGTTAGTTATTTTTTTTTTAATTTAATACATTTTATTGAAAACAAAATGCTATGAAATAGCTTTGCCGCGGCAGTTCTCGAGTGCCACATGTCTGTTTTTATTGGCGTATCAGTAACGCTCCAAAAGAAAAGGCTATAGCCTTTTCTAAAATTAAAAAAAATTATGTTAGTTATTTTTTTTTTAATTTAATACATTTTATTGAAAACAAAATGCTATGAAATAGCTTTGCCGCGGCAGTTCTCGAGTGCCACATGTCTGTTTTTATTGGCGTATCAGTAACGCTCCAAAAGAAAAGGCTATAGCCTTTTCTAAAATTAAAAAAAATTATGTTAGTTATTTTTTTTTTAATTTAATACATTTTATTGAAAACAAAATGCTATGAAATAGCTTTGCCGCGGCAGTTCTCGAGTGCCACATGTCTGTTTTTATTGGCGTATCAGTAACGCTCCAAAAGAAAAGGCTATAGCCTTTTCTAAAATTAAAAAAAATTATGTTAGTTATTTTTTTTTTAATTTAATACATTTTATTGAAAACAAAATGCTATGAAATAGCTTTGCCGCGGCAGTTCTCGAGTGCCACATGTCTGTTTTTATTGGCGTATCAGTAACGCTCCAAAAGAAAAGGCTATAGCCTTTTCTAAAATTAAAAAAAATTATGTTAGTTATTTTTTTTTTAATTTAATACATTTTATTGAAAACAAAATGCTATGAAATAGCTTTGCCGCGGCAGTTCTCGAGTGCCACATGTCTGTTTTTATTGGCGTATCAGTAACGCTCCAAAAGAAAAGGCTATAGCCTTTTCTAAAATTAAAAAAAATTATGTTAGTTATTTTTTTTTTAATTTAATACATTTTATTGAAAACAAAATGCTATGAAATAGCTTTGCCGCGGCAGTTCTCGAGTGCCACATGTCTGTTTTTATTGGCGTATCAGTAACGCTCCAAAAGAAAAGGCTATAGCCTTTTCTAAAATTAAAAAAAATTATGTTAGTTATTTTTTTTTTTAATTTAATACATTTTATTGAAAACAAAATGCTATGAAATAGCTTTGCCGCGGCAGTTCTCGAGTGCCACATGTCTGTTTTTATTGGCGTATCAGTAACGCTCCAAAAGAAAAGGCTATAGCCTTTTCTAAAATTAAAAAAAATTATGTTAGTTATTTTTTTTTTAATTTAATACATTTTATTGAAAACAAAATGCTATGAAATAGCTTTGCCGCGGCAGTTCTCGAGTGCCACATGTCTGTTTTTATTGGCGTATCAGTAACGCTCCAAAAGAAAAGGCTATAGCCTTTTCTAAAATTAAAAAAAATTATGTTAGTTATTTTTTTTTTTAATTTAATACATTTTATTGAAAACAAAATGCTATGAAATAGCTTTGCCGCGGCAGTTCTCGAGTGCCACATGTCTGTTTTTATTGGCGTATCAGTAACGCTCCAAAAGAAAAGGCTATAGCCTTTTCTAAAATTAAAAAAAATTATGTTAGTTATTTTTTTTTTAATTTAATACATTTTATTGAAAACAAAATGCTATGAAATAGCTTTGCCGCGGCAGTTCTCGAGTGCCACATGTCTGTTTTTATTGGCGTATCAGTAACGCTCCAAAAGAAAAGGCTATAGCCTTTTCTAAAATTAAAAAAAATTATGTTAGTTATTTTTTTTTTAATTTAATACATTTTATTGAAAACAAAATGCTATGAAATAGCTTTGCCGCGGCAGTTCTCGAGTGCCACATGTCTGTTTTTATTGGCGTATCAGTAACGCTCCAAAAGAAAAGGCTATAGCCTTTTCTAAAATTAAAAAAAATTATGTTAGTTATTTTTTTTTTAATTTAATACATTTTATTGAAAACAAAATGCTATGAAATAGCTTTGCCGCGGCAGTTCTCGAGTGCCACATGTCTGTTTTTATTGGCGTATCAGTAACGCTCCAAAAGAAAAGGCTATAGCCTTTTCTAAAATTAAAAAAAATTATGTTAGTTATTTTTTTTTTAATTTAATACATTTTATTGAAAACAAAATGCTATGAAATAGCTTTGCCGCGGCAGTTCTCGAGTGCCACATGTCTGTTTTTATTGGCGTATCAGTAACGCTCCAAAAGAAAAGGCTATAGCCTTTTCTAAAATTAAAAAAAATTATGTTAGTTATTTTTTTTTTAATTTAATACATTTTATTGAAAACAAAATGCTATGAAATAGCTTTGCCGCGGCAGTTCTCGAGTGCCACATGTCTGTTTTTATTGGCGTATCAGTAACGCTCCAAAAGAAAAGGCTATAGCCTTTTCTAAAATTAAAAAAAATTATGTTAGTTATTTTTTTTTTAATTTAATACATTTTATTGAAAACAAAATGCTATGAAATAGCTTTGCCGCGGCAGTTCTCGAGTGCCACATGTCTGTTTTTATTGGCGTATCAGTAACGCTCCAAAAGAAAAGGCTATAGCCTTTTCTAAAATTAAAAAAAATTATGTTAGTTATTTTTTTTTTAATTTAATACATTTTATTGAAAACAAAATGCTATGAAATAGCTTTGCCGCGGCAGTTCTCGAGTGCCACATGTCTGTTTTTATTGGCGTATCAGTAACGCTCCAAAAGAAAAGGCTATAGCCTTTTCTAAAATTAAAAAAAATTATGTTAGTTATTTTTTTTTTAATTTAATACATTTTATTGAAAACAAAATGCTATGAAATAGCTTTGCCGCGGCAGTTCTCGAGTGCCACATGTCTGTTTTTATTGGCGTATCAGTAACGCTCCAAAAGAAAAGGCTATAGCCTTTTCTAAAATTAAAAAAAATTATGTTAGTTATTTTTTTTTTAATTTAATACATTTTATTGAAAACAAAATGCTATGAAATAGCTTTGCCGCGGCAGTTCTCGAGTGCCACATGTCTGTTTTTATTGGCGTATCAGTAACGCTCCAAAAGAAAAGGCTATAGCCTTTTCTAAAATTAAAAAAAATTATGTTAGTTATTTTTTTTTTAATTTAATACATTTTATTGAAAACAAAATGCTATGAAATAGCTTTGCCGCGGCAGTTCTCGAGTGCCACATGTCTGTTTTTATTGGCGTATCAGTAACGCTCCAAAAGAAAAGGCTATAGCCTTTTCTAAAATTAAAAAAAATTATGTTAGTTATTTTTTTTTTTAATTTAATACATTTTATTGAAAACAAAATGCTATGAAATAGCTTTGCCGCGGCAGTTCTCGAGTGCCACATGTCTGTTTTTATTGGCGTATCAGTAACGCTCCAAAAGAAAAGGCTATAGCCTTTTCTAAAATTAAAAAAAATTATGTTAGTTATTTTTTTTTTAATTTAATACATTTTATTGAAAACAAAATGCTATGAAATAGCTTTGCCGCGGCAGTTCTCGAGTGCCACATGTCTTTTTTTATTGGCGTATCAGTAACGCTCCAAAAGAAAAGGCTATAGCCTTTTCTAAAATTAAAAAAAATTATGTTAGTTATTTTTTTTTAATTTAATACATTTTATTGAAAACAAAATGCTATGAATAGCTTTGCCGCGGCAGTTCTCGAGTGCCACATGCCTTTTTTTATTGGCGTATCAGTAACGCTCCAAAAGAAAAGGCTATAGCCTTTTCTAAAACTAAAAAAAATTATGTTAGTTATTTTTTTTTAATTTAATACATTTTATTGAAAACAAAATGCTATGCAATGGCTTTGTCGCGGCAGTTCTCGAGTGCCACATGTCTTTTTTTATTGGCGTATCAGTAACGCTCCAAAAGAAAAGGCTATAGCCTTTTCTAAAATTAAAAAAAATTATGTTAGTTATTTTTTTTTTAATTTAATACATTTTATTGAAAACAAAATGCTATGAATAGCTTTGCCGCGGCAGTTCTCGAGTGCCACATGTCTTTTTTTATTGGCGTATCAGTAACGCTCCAAAAGAAAAGGCTATAATAGCCTTTTCTAAAATTAAAAAAAATTATGTTAGTTATTTTTTTTTTAATTTAATACATTTTATTGAAAACAAAATGCTATGAAATAGCTTTGCCGCGGCAGTTCTCGAGTGCCACATGTCTGTTTTTATTGGCGTATCAGTAACGCTCCAAAAGAAAAGGCTATAGCCTTTTCTAAAATTAAAAAAAATTATGTTAGTTATTTTTTTTTTAATTTAATACATTTTATTGAAAACAAAATGCTATGAAATAGCTTTGCCGCGGCAGTTCTCGAGTGCCACATGTCTGTTTTTATTGGCGTATCAGTAACGCTCCAAAAGAAAAGGCTATAGCCTTTTCTAAAATTAAAAAAAATTATGTTAGTTATTTTTTTTTTAATTTAATACATTTTATTGAAAACAAAATGCTATGAAATAGCTTTGCCGCGGCAGTTCTCGAGTGCCACATGTCTTTTTTTATTGGCGTATCAGTAACGCTCCAAAAGAAAAGGCTATAGCCTTTTCTAAAATTAAAAAAAATTATGTTAGTTATTTTTTTTTTAATTTAATACATTTTATTGAAAACAAAATGCTATGAAATAGCTTTGCCGCGGCAGTTCTCGAGTGCCACATGTCTGTTTTTATTGGCGTATCAGTAACGCTCCAAAAGAAAAGGCTATAGCCTTTTCTAAAATTAAAAAAAATTATGTTAGTTATTTTTTTTTTTAATTTAATACATTTTATTGAAAACAAAATGCTATGAAATAGCTTTGCCGCGGCAGTTCTCGAGTGCCACATGTCTGTTTTTATTGGCGTATCAGTAACGCTCCAAAAGAAAAGGCTATAGCCTTTTCTAAAATTAAAAAAAATTATGTTAGTTATTTTTTTTTTAATTTAATACATTTTATTGAAAACAAAATGCTATGAAATAGCTTTGCCGCGGCAGTTCTCGAGTGCCACATGTCTGTTTTTATTGGCGTATCAGTAACGCTCCAAAAGAAAAGGCTATAGCCTTTTCTAAAATTAAAAAAAATTATGTTAGTTATTTTTTTTTTATTTAATACATTTTATTGAAAACAAAATGCTATGCAATGGCTTTGTCGCGGCAGTTCTCGAGTGCCACATGTCTGTTTTTATTGGCGTATCAGTAACGCTCCAAAAGAAAAGGCTATAGCCTTTTCTAAAATTAAAAAAAATTATGTTAGTTATTTTTTTTTAATTTAATACATTTTATTGAAAACAAAATGCTATGCAATGGCTTTGTCGCGGCAGTTCTCGAGTGCCACATGTCTTTTTTTATTGGCGTATCAGTAACGCTCCAAAAGAAAAGGCTATAGCCTTTTCTAAAATTAAAAAAAATTATGTTAGTTATTTTTTTTTAATTTAATACATTTTATTGAAAACAAAATGCTATGAATAGCTTTGCCGCGGCAGTTCTCGAGTGCCACATGTCTTTTTTTATTGGCGTATCAGTAACGCTCCAAAAGAAAAGGCTATTATAGCCTTTTCTAAAATTAAAAAAAATTATGTTAGTTATTTTTTTTTAATTTAATACATTTTATTGAAAACAAAATGCTATGCAATGGCTTTGTCGCGGCAGTTCTGGAGTGCCACATGTCTTTTTTTATTGGCGTATCAGTAACGCTCCAAAAGAAAAGGCTATAGCCTTTTCTAAAATTAAAAAAAATTATGTTAGTTATTTTTTTTTTAATTTAATACATTTTATTGAAAACAAAATGCTATGAATAGCTTTGCCGCGGCAGTTCTCGAGTGCCACATGTCTTTTTTTATTGGCGTATCAGTAACGCTCCAAAAGAAAAGGCTATAATAGCCTTTTCTAAAATTAAAAAAAATTATGTTAGTTATTTTTTTTTAATTTAATACATTTTATTGAAAACAAAATGCTATGAAATAGCTTTGCCGCGGCAGTTCTCGAGTGCCACATGTCTGTTTTTATTGGCGTATCAGTAACGCTCCAAAAGAAAAGGCTATATATAGCCTTTTCTAAAATTAAAAAAAATTATGTTAGTTATTTTTTTTTAATTTAATACATTTTATTGAAAACAAAATGCTATGAAATAGCTTTGCCGCGGCAGTTCTCGAGTGCCACATGTCTGTTTTTATTGGCGTATCAGTAACGCTCCAAAAGAAAAGGCTATAGCCTTTTCTAAAATTAAAAAAAATTATGTTAGTTATTTTTTTTTTAATTTAATACATTTTATTGAAAACAAAATGCTATGAAATAGCTTTGCCGCGGCAGTTCTCGAGTGCCACATGTCTTTTTTTATTGGCGTATCAGTAACGCTCCAAAAGAAAAGGCTATAGCCTTTTCTAAAATTAAAAAAAATTAAGTTAGTTATTTTTTTTTTAATTTAATACATTTTATTGAAAACAAAATGCTATGAAATAGCTTTGCCGCGGCAGTTCTCGAGTGCCACATGTCTGTTTTTATTGGCGTATCAGTAACGCTCCAAAAGAAAAGGCTATAGCCTTTTCTAAAATTAAAAAAAATTATGTTAGTTATTTTTTTTTAATTTAATACATTTTATTGAAAACAAAATGCTATGAAATAGCTTTGCCGCGGCAGTTCTCGAGTGCCACATGTCTGTTTTTATTGGCGTATCAGTAACGCTCCAAAAGAAAAGGCCTTTCTAAAATTAAAAAAAATTATGTTAGTAATTTTTTTTTAATTTAATACATTTTATTGAAAACAAAATGCTATGAATAGCTTTGCCGCGGCAGTTCTCGAGTGCCACATGTCTTTTTTTATTGGCGTATCAGTAACGCTCCAAAAGAAAAGGCTATAGCCTTTTCTAAAATTAAAAAAAATTATGTTAGTTATTTTTTTTTTAATTTAATACATTTTATTAAAAAAAATTATGTTAGTTATTTTTTTTTTAATTTAATACATTTTATTGAAAACAAAATGCTATGAATAGCTTTGCCGCGGCAGTTCTCGAGTGCCACATGTCTTTTTTTATTGGCGTATCAGTAACGCTCCAAAAGAAAAGGCCTTTCTAAAATTAAAAAAAATTATGTTAGTAATTTTTTTTTAATTTAATACATTTTATTGAAAACAAAATGCTATGAATAGCTTTGCCGCGGCAGTTCTCGAGTGCCACATGTCTTTTTTTATTGGCGTATCAGTAACGCTCCAAAAGAAAAGGCCTTTCTAAAATTAAAAAAAATTATGTTAGTAATTTTTTTTTAATTTAATACATTTTATTGAAAACAAAATGCTATGAATAGCTTTGCCGCGGCAGTTCTCGAGTGCCACATGTCTTTTTTTATTGGCGTATCAGTAACGCTCCAAAAGAAAAGGCTATAATAGCCTTTTCTAAAATTAAAAAAAATTATGTTAGTTATTTTTTTTTTAATTTAATACATTTTATTGAAAACAAAATGCTATGAAATAGCTTTGCCGCGGCAGTTCTCGAGTGCCACATGTCTGTTTTTATTGGCGTATCAGTAACGCTCCAAAAGAAAAGGCTATAATAGCCTTTTCTAAAATTAAAAAAAATTATGTTAGTAATTTTTTTTTAATTTAATACATTTTATTGAAAACAAAATGCTATGAATAGCTTTGCCGCGGCAGTTCTCGAGTGCCACATGTCTTTTTTTATTGGCGTATCAGTAACGCTCCAAAAGAAAAGGCTATAATAGCCTTTTCTAAAATTAAAAAAAATTATGTTAGTTATTTTTTTTTTAATTTAATACATTTTATTGAAAACAAAATGCTATGAAATAGCTTTGCCGCGGCAGTTCTCGAGTGCCACATGTCTGTTTTTATTGGCGTATCAGTAACGCTCCAAAAGAAAAGGCTATAATAGCCTTTTCTAAAATTAAAAAAAATTATGTTAGTAATTTTTTTTTAATTTAATACATTTTATTGAAAACAAAATGCTATGAATAGCTTTGCCGCGGCAGTTCTCGAGTGCCACATGTCTTTTTTTATTGGCGTATCAGTAACGCTCCAAAAGAAAAGGCTATAGCCTTTTCTAAAATTAAAAAAAATTATGTTAGTTATTTTTTTTTTAATTTAATACATTTTATTAAAAAAAATTATGTTAGTTATTTTTTTTTTAATTTAATACATTTTATTGAAAACAAAATGCTATGAATAGCTTTGCCGCGGCAGTTCTCGAGTGCCACATGTCTGTTTTTATTGGCGTATCAGTAACGCTCCAAAAGAAAAGGCCTTTCTAAAATTAAAAAAAATTATGTTAGTAATTTTTTTTTAATTTAATACATTTTATTGAAAACAAAATGCTATGAATAGCTTTGCCGCGGCAGTTCTCGAGTGCCACATGTCTTTTTTTATTGGCGTATCAGTAACGCTCCAAAAGAAAAGGCTATAATAGCCTTTTCTAAAATTAAAAAAAATTATGTTAGTTATTTTTTTTTTAATTTAATACATTTTATTGAAAACAAAATGCTATGAAATAGCTTTGCCGCGGCAGTTCTCGAGTGCCACATGTCTGTTTTTATTGGCGTATCAGTAACGCTCCAAAAGAAAAGGCTATAATAGCCTTTTCTAAAATTAAAAAAAATTATGTTAGTAATTTTTTTTTAATTTAATACATTTTATTGAAAACAAAATGCTATGAATAGCTTTGCCGCGGCAGTTCTCGAGTGCCACATGTCTTTTTTTATTGGCGTATCAGTAACGCTCCAAAAGAAAAGGCTATAGCCTTTTCTAAAATTAAAAAAAATTATGTTAGTTATTTTTTTTTTAATTTAATACATTTTATTAAAAAAAATTATGTTAGTTATTTTTTTTTTAATTTAATACATTTTATTGAAAACAAAATGCTATGAATAGCTTTGCCGCGGCAGTTCTCGAGTGCCACATGTCTTTTTTTATTGGCGTATCAGTAACGCTCCAAAAGAAAAGGCTATAGCCTTTTCTAAAATTAAAAAAAATTATGTTAGTTATTTTTTTTTAATTTAATACATTTTATTGAAAACAAAATGCTATGAAATAGCTTTGCCGCGGCAGTTCTCGAGTGCCACATGTCTGTTTTTATTGGCGTATCAGTAACGCTCCAAAAGAAAAGGCCTTTCTAAAATTAAAAAAAATTATGTTAGTAATTTTTTTTTAATTTAATACATTTTATTGAAAACAAAATGCTATGAATAGCTTTGCCGCGGCAGTTCTCGAGTGCCACATGTCTTTTTTTATTGGCGTATCAGTAACGCTCCAAAAGAAAAGGCTATAGCCTTTTCTAAAATTAAAAAAAATTATGTTAGTTATTTTTTTTTAATTTAATACATTTTATTGAAAACAAAATGCTATGAATAGCTTTGCCGCGGCAGTTCTCGAGTGCCACATGTCTTTTTTTATTGGCGTATCAGTAACGCTCCAAAAGAAAAGGCTATAGCCTTTTCTAAAACTAAAAAAAATTATGTTAGTTATTTTTTTTTAATTTAATACATTTTATTGAAAACAAAATGGTATGCAATGGCTTTGTCGCGGCAGTTCTCGAGTGCCACATGTCTTTTTTTATTGGCGTATCAGTAACGCTCCAAAAGAAAAGGCTATAGCCTTTTCTAAAATTAAAAAAAATTATGTTAGTTATTTTTTTTTTAATTTAATACATTTTATTGAAAACAAAATGCTATGAATAGCTTTGCCGCGGCAGTTCTCGAGTGCCACATGTCTTTTTTTATTGGCGTATCAGTAACGCTCCAAAAGAAAAGGCTATAATAGCCTTTTCTAAAATTAAAAAAAATTATGTTAGTTATTTTTTTTTTAATTTAATACATTTTATTGAAAACAAAATGCTATGAAATAGCTTTGCCGCGGCAGTTCTCGAGTGCCACATGTCTGTTTTTATTGGCGTATCAGTAACGCTCCAAAAGAAAAGGCTATAGCCTTTTCTAAAATTAAAAAAAATTATGTTAGTTATTTTTTTTTTAATTTAATACATTTTATTGAAAACAAAATGCTATGAAATAGCTTTGCCGCGGCAGTTCTCGAGTGCCACATGTCTGTTTTTATTGGCGTATCAGTAACGCTCCAAAAGAAAAGGCTATAGCCTTTTCTAAAATTAAAAAAAATTATGTTAGTTATTTTTTTTTTAATTTAATACATTTTATTGAAAACAAAATGCTATGAAATAGCTTTGCCGCGGCAGTTCTCGAGTGCCACATGTCTTTTTTTATTGGCGTATCAGTAACGCTCCAAAAGAAAAGGCTATAGCCTTTTCTAAAATAAAAAAAAATTATGTTAGTTATTTTTTTTTTAATTTAATACATTTTATTGAAAACAAAATGCTATGAAATAGCTTTGCCGCGGCAGTTCTCGAGTGCCACATGTCTGTTTTTATTGGCGTATCAGTAACGCTCCAAAAGAAAAGGCTATAGCCTTTTCTAAAATTAAAAAAAATTATGTTAGTTATTTTTTTTTTTAATTTAATACATTTTATTGAAAACAAAATGCTATGAAATAGCTTTGCCGCGGCAGTTCTCGAGTGCCACATGTCTGTTTTTATTGGCGTATCAGTAACGCTCCAAAAGAAAAGGCTATAGCCTTTTCTAAAATTAAAAAAAATTATGTTAGTTATTTTTTTTTAATTTAATACATTTTATTGAAAACAAAATGCTATGAATAGCTTTGCCGCGGCAGTTCTCGAGTGCCACATGTCTTTTTTTATTGGCGTATCAGTAACGCTCCAAAAGAAAAGGCTATAGCCTTTTCTAAAATTAAAAAAAATTATGTTAGTTATTTTTTTTTTAATTTAATACATTTTATTGAAAACAAAATGCTATGAATAGCTTTGCCGCGGCAGTTCTCGAGTGCCACATGTCTGTTTTTATTGGCGTATCAGTAACGCTCCAAAAGAAAAGGCTATAGCCTTTTCTAAAATTAAAAAAAATTATGTTAGTTATTTTTTTTTTAATTTAATACATTTTATTGAAAACAAAATGCTATGAATAGCTTTGCCGCGGCAGTTCTCGAGTGCCACATGTCTTTTTTTATTGGCGTATCAGTAACGCTCCAAAAAAAAAGGCTATAGCCTTTTCTAAAATTAAAAAAAATTATGTTAGTTATTTTTTTTTTAATTTAATACATTTTATTGAAAACAAAATGCTATGCAATGGCTTTGTCGCGGCAGTTCTCGAGTGCCACATGTCTTTTTTTATTGGCGTATCAGTAACGCTCCAAAAGAAAAGGCTATAGCCTTTTCTAAAATTAAAAAAAATTATGTTAGTTATTTTTTTTTAATTTAATACATTTTATTGAAAACAAAATGCTATGCAATGGCTTTGTCGCGGCAGTTCTCGAGTGCCACATGTCTTTTTTTATTGGCGTATCAGTAACGCTCCAAAAGAAAAGGCTATAGCCTTTTCTAAAATTAAAAAAAATTATGTTAGTTATTTTTTTTTAATTTAATACATTTTATTGAAAACAAAATGCTATGAATAGCTTTGCCGCGGCAGTTCTCGAGTGCCACATGTCTTTTTTTATTGGCGTATCAGTAACGCTCCAAAAGAAAAGGCTATAGCCTTTTCTAAAATTAAAAAAAATTATGTTAGTTATTTTTTTTTAATTTAATACATTTTATTGAAAACAAAATGCTATGAATAGCTTTGCCGCGGCAGTTCTCGAGTGCCACATGTCTTTTTTTATTGGCGTATCAGTAACGCTCCAAAAGAAAAGGCTATAGCCTTTTCTAAAATTAAAAAAAATTATGTTAGTTATTTTTTTTTAATTTAATACATTTTATTGAAAACAAAATGCTATGAATAGCTTTGCCGCGGCAGTTCTCGAGTGCCACATGTCTTTTTTTATTGGCGTATCAGTAACGCTCCAAAAGAAAAGGCTATAGCCTTTTCTAAAATTAAAAAAAATTATGTTAGTTATTTTTTTTTAATTTAATACATTTTATTGAAAACAAAATGCTATGCAATGGCTTTGTCGCGGCAGTTCTCGAGTGCCACATGTCTTTTTTTATTGGCGTATCAGTAACGCTCCAAAAGAAAAGGCTATAGCCTTTTCTAAAATTAAAAAAAATTATGTTAGTTATTTTTTTTTTAATTTAATACATTTTATTGAAAACAAAATGCTATGAATAGCTTTGCCGTGGCAGTTCTCGAGTGCCACATGTCTTTTTTTATTGGCGTATCAGTAACGCTCCAAAAGAAAAGGCTATAATAGCCTTTTCTAAAATTAAAAAAAATTATGTTAGTTATTTTTTTTTAATTTAATACATTTTATTGAAAACAAAATGCTATGAAATAGCTTTGCCGCGGCAGTTCTCGAGTGCCACATGTCTGTTTTTATTGGCGTATCAGTAACGCTCCAAAAGAAAAGGCTATAAGCCTTTTCTAAAATTAAAAAAAATTATGTTAGTTATTTTTTTTTTAATTTAATACATTTTATTGAAAACAAAATGCTATGAAATAGCTTTGCCGCGGCAGTTCTCGAGTGCCACATGTCTGTTTTTATTGGCGTATCAGTAACGCTCCAAAAGAAAAGGCTATAGCCTTTTCTAAAATTAAAAAAAATTATGTTAGTTATTTTTTTTTTAATTTAATACATTTTATTGAAAACAAAATGCTATGAAATAGCTTTGCCGCGGCAGTTCTCGAGTGCCACATGTCTGTTTTTATTGGCGTATCAGTAACGCTCCAAAAGAAAAGGCTATATATAGCCTTTTCTAAAATTAAAAAAAATTATGTTAGTTATTTTTTTTTAATTTAATACATTTTATTGAAAACAAAATGCTATGAAATAGCTTTGCCGCGGCAGTTCTCGAGTGCCACATGTCTGTTTTTATTGGCGTATCAGTAACGCTCCAAAAGAAAAGGCTATATATAGCCTTTTCTAAAATTAAAAAAAATTATGTTAGTTATTTTTTTTTAATTTAATACATTTTATTGAAAACAAAATGCTATGCAATGGCTTTGTCGCGGCAGTTCTCGAGTGCCACATGTCTTTTTTTATTGGCGTATCAGTAACGCTCCAAAAGAAAAGGCTATAGCCTTTTCTAAAATTAAAAAAAATTATGTTAGTTATTTTTTTTTAATTTAATACATTTTATTGAAAACAAAATGCTATGAAATAGCTTTGCCGCGGCAGTTCTCGAGTGCCACATGTCTGTTTTTATTGGCGTATCAGTAACGCTCCAAAAGAAAAGGCTATAAGCCTTTTCTAAAATTAAAAAAAAATTATGTTAGTTATTTTTTTTTTAATTTAATACATTTTATTGAAAACAAAATGCTATGAAATAGCTTTGCCGCGGCAGTTCTCGAGTGCCACATGTCTGTTTTTATTGGCGTATCAGTAACGCTCCAAAAGAAAAGGCTATAGCCTTTTCTAAAATTAAAAAAAATTATGTTAGTTATTTTTTTTTAATTTAATACATTTTATTGAAAACAAAATGCTATGCAATGGCTTTGTCGCGGCAGTTCTCGAGTGCCACATGTCTTTTTTTATTGGCGTATCAGTAACGCTCCAAAAGAAAAGGCTATAGCCTTTTCTAAAATTAAAAAAAATTATGTTAGTTATTTTTTTTTTAATTTAATACATTTTATTGAAAACAAAATGCTATGAATAGCTTTGCCGTGGCAGTTCTCGAGTGCCACATGTCTTTTTTTATTGGCGTATCAGTAACGCTCCAAAAGAAAAGGCTATAATAGCCTTTTCTAAAATTAAAAAAAATTATGTTAGTTATTTTTTTTTAATTTAATACATTTTATTGAAAACAAAATGCTATGAAATAGCTTTGCCGCGGCAGTTCTCGAGTGCCACATGTCTGTTTTTATTGGCGTATCAGTAACGCTCCAAAAGAAAAGGCTATAAGCCTTTTCTAAAATTAAAAAAAATTATGTTAGTTATTTTTTTTTTAATTTAATACATTTTATTGAAAACAAAATGCTATGAAATAGCTTTGCCGCGGCAGTTCTCGAGTGCCACATGTCTGTTTTTATTGGCGTATCAGTAACGCTCCAAAAGAAAAGGCTATAGCCTTTTCTAAAATTAAAAAAAATTATGTTAGTTATTTTTTTTTTAATTTAATACATTTTATTGAAAACAAAATGCTATGAAATAGCTTTGCCGCGGCAGTTCTCGAGTGCCACATGTCTGTTTTTATTGGCGTATCAGTAACGCTCCAAAAGAAAAGGCTATATATAGCCTTTTCTAAAATTAAAAAAAATTATGTTAGTTATTTTTTTTTAATTTAATACATTTTATTGAAAACAAAATGCTATGAAATAGCTTTGCCGCGGCAGTTCTCGAGTGCCACATGTCTGTTTTTATTGGCGTATCAGTAACGCTCCAAAAGAAAAGGCTATATATAGCCTTTTCTAAAATTAAAAAAAATTATGTTAGTTATTTTTTTTTAATTTAATACATTTTATTGAAAACAAAATGCTATGCAATGGCTTTGTCGCGGCAGTTCTCGAGTGCCACATGTCTTTTTTTATTGGCGTATCAGTAACGCTCCAAAAGAAAAGGCTATAGCCTTTTCTAAAATTAAAAAAAATTATGTTAGTTATTTTTTTTTAATTTAATACATTTTATTGAAAACAAAATGCTATGAAATAGCTTTGCCGCGGCAGTTCTCGAGTGCCACATGTCTGTTTTTATTGGCGTATCAGTAACGCTCCAAAAGAAAAGGCTATAAGCCTTTTCTAAAATTAAAAAAAAATTATGTTAGTTATTTTTTTTTTAATTTAATACATTTTATTGAAAACAAAATGCTATGAAATAGCTTTGCCGCGGCAGTTCTCGAGTGCCACATGTCTGTTTTTATTGGCGTATCAGTAACGCTCCAAAAGAAAAGGCTATAGCCTTTTCTAAAATTAAAAAAAATTATGTTAGTTATTTTTTTTTTAATTTAATACATTTTATTGAAAACAAAATGCTATGAAATAGCTTTGCCGCGGCAGTTCTCGAGTGCCACATGTCTGTTTTTATTGGCGTATCAGTAACGCTCCAAAAGAAAAGGCTATAGCCTTTTCTAAAATTAAAAAAAATTATGTTAGTTATTTTTTTTTAATTTAATACATTTTATTGAAAACAAAATGCTATGAAATAGCTTTGCCGCGGCAGTTCTCGAGTGCCACATGTCTGTTTTTATTGGCGTATCAGTAACGCTCCAAAAGAAAAGGCTATAGCCTTTTCTAAAATTAAAAAAAATTATGTTAGTTATTTTTTTTTTAATTTAATACATTTTATTGAAAACAAAATGCTATGAAATAGCTTTGCCGCGGCAGTTCTCGAGTGCCACATGTCTGTTTTTATTGGCGTATCAGTAACGCTCCAAAAGAAAAGGCTATAGCCTTTTCTAAAATTAAAAAAAATTATGTTAGTTATTTTTTTTTTAATTTAATACATTTTATTGAAAACAAAATGCTATGAAATAGCTTTGCCGCGGCAGTTCTCGAGTGCCACATGTCTGTTTTTATTGGCGTATCAGTAACGCTCCAAAAGAAAAGGCTATAGCCTTTTCTAAAATTAAAAAAAATTATGTTAGTAATTTTTTTTTAATTTAATACATTTTATTGAAAACAAAATGCTATGAATAGTGTAATGTTATGGGTATGGTATTTTGTTCCCTATAGTCCCTTGTTTATTTTATACAGCTGTTAGGGATACCAGCTTAAGAGATAGGCGTTCAAAAGAACTGCCAAAAGATTCTTGAAACTTCAAAATAAGACAAGGCTGATGTAGCCAGTTTATGTTTTAAATTAAAGTCTGATTTTATTATAATTTGTTTATGCTTATATACTAGTTTTGAAAATTAATCTTAACCTTTCTAACTTATTATAACATACAATTATTTCTTCTTTCTCTTTCAATACTATGAAGTTTCATATTCACATTTCTATTTGACCAATCATTGTACTTTGTATTTACAATTGCACTCAAACAGAAATGTGTCACTCAAATAGTTCCTCACAAGCAATTTAGCATTGCACCATGCATACAACAAAAAGAAATATTATTGATACTTTATTTATTGTTTCGTTGTATTCATTGTGCAAGCATTGTAGACTTGTGTGGTACACTACACCCTCACCCTTAAGAGAAAAATTAGGGAGGAATTTTTCTAATCAACTTCATAGTACTGTTACAATATTTCTTATAATTTACTTATATATATAATTAATTTGTATATTTATATACACGTTTATGTCTTATTTTTATGTACATATATTGGCAGTTACATATATTAGGATTTTTATTCTATAATGTTTTAAATGGTTTTAAATTGTTGTTATGGTAAGTTTTCTTTATTCCTTTGTAATCTATCGTGGTGTTTACACCATCTCTACTTATTATTTTAAATGGTCCTTTATATGGACTTTGGTTCTTTTTCCTATCTTCTATTTTAACTAATACTAAATCTCCTACGTTAAGATTAAGTTCATTTTTATTTTTATCGTTAATTGTTCTTTTTTCTTTTGATTTTACTATTAATTCTTTTGCCTTATTTAACGCAAATTGTAATGTGACTCGTAGCTCTTGTACATAGTCGTCATAATTATATGTTTTTATTTTATTATTTATGATGTCAGATGGTAGGCTTGGTAATTTCCCATAAACTAATTCGAAAGGCGAGTATCCCGTATCTATATGTGGTGCCGTATTGTAGGCAAAACTGAAATATGGAATCCATTTATCCCAATCATAATCATTTGCAGTTGTCAACAAGAACTCATTAAGAACCCTATGGTTTCTTTCTATTGAACCTAATGTTTCATGGTGGTATGGTGTTGAAAATATTTGCTTGATTTGTAATAGTGAACATATGTTTTTCATAAGTTCATTTGTAAATTCTGTACCTCTGTCGGATTTAAGTACCTTAAATTGACCATATTTCAAAATAAATTGTTCAACCAATGTTTTTGCTATTACAAGTGCATCTTTTGTCGGTATTGGGTGTGCAACGACAAATTTTGTCAGTTCGCATTGCATTGTTAGAATGTAGCGATAGTCGTTTGAAATACGAAGAGGACCAACGGTGTCAATTGAAATCACTTCAAAACTGTTGTTTGGTGTGTTTGTTATTGTAAGTGGTTCTTTTATGTGTTTTGTTTGTTTATTTTTGTTACAGCTATCACAGTAAGATACAAATTGTTTTACCATCTTGTTCATGTTTTTCCAAATATATCTCTGTTTTAATTTAATGACGGTTTTTCGTATTCCTAAGTGTCCTGCGTGGGTGGTATTGTGGAATTGGTCAATTAGTTTGTATTTTAAAATGTCATCTGTTATTCTTTTCGGGGCATTGTATATTAATATCTTAAGTTGAGGGCTTTTGTTATTTATTCTTATCTTTGCATATGCTTCTTTTAATTCTTCTTTCGTATATACTTTAAATATTTTATCGTTATTTGCTAGCGCTAATTCTTTTATATTTTCTTTACTCATTTTTGATATCAGTTTTCTCAGTATCGAATCTAGTTTCGCTGAGTTATCGCTGAATCTTGAATGCATATTATCATTATTCATATCTTCTGTATGTAATTTCTTCATAATCGAATCTAGTTTCGGAGAATTATCGTTACATACTTTATTCATATCATTCTTATTAATCTTATTTTTGGCACATAACTTCTTCATGGTCGAAACTGGTTTCGATGAATTATCATTATGTCCAATGTGCACAATATTATCTTCAATAATTATATCTTTTTCTTCTATGTTTTCAAATTTATAAAATTGCAATTTTTTCATATTTTTGATATCATTAATGGATATACATTCCCATATTTGAAGTTGATCAGACTTCTGAGAATTGCATTTTTCCAGTTTGTTTTCTTTTACACGTGTATTATTTTCTATGTAATTTTTCTCATTATTTATTATTTTATTTGCCTCATTGTTATTTGCATTATTCAACTTATTTTGCATAGCCCTTGTCGTTATTAATACTCTTTTTTCTTTTTCGTCATTTTCTTGTGGTATCATTTGTTTTAATATGTCTGAATCTAGTTCTATTCTAGAAAGTGCATCAGCATTTGTATTCATTTTTCCTTTTTTATAAACAATTGTGAAATCATAATCACTTAAATCTAGTCTTATTCTTGTCATTTTTGATGAAGGATTTTTATGTGAAAATAGTGAAATTAATGGTCTGTGGTCTGTAACTACAATGAATTTTCTGCCATATAAGTAAGGTTTAAAGAAATTTATGCTCCAATGAATTGCTAAAAGTTCTTTTTCAATTACTGGTTTGTTAATATCATGTTTTTGCAATGATTTACTAGCGTATGAAATTGGTAAATCTTGACCTATTTCGCCTTGAGATAAGACTGCTCCTAACGCGTAGTTTGATGCGTCAGTTGTTAAAATAAATGGTTTTTCAAAATCTGGATATTGCAATACTGGGGGTTTCATTAATTTGTCTTTTAATTCCTCAAAAGCATGTTGGCATTGTTCCGTCCATATAAATTTTGCTGATTTCTTTAATAGTGCGTTCAAATTTTTGGCAATGTCTGCAAAGTTTGGTATGAATTTTCTGTAGTAGTTGCAGAATGCAATGAATCGTCTTACTTCGTCCGCGTTCTTCGGTATTGGATAGTTTTTTATAATATCGTATTTGGATGGGTCTGTTTTCACACCGTCTTTTGTTATTAAATGTCCTAAATAAACTACTTCTGGTCTTAAAAAACAACATTTCTTTGGATTTAGTTTTAGATTGTATTTTTGTAGTCTGTCTAGTACTTTTATTAAATTTTGATTATGGTGGCTTAAACTACATCCATATACAATTATGTCATCTACGTAAAGAAATGCTTCAGATTCTAATCCGGAGAGTGCTATTGTAAGCATTCTTTGGAAACTATTTGAAGAAATTTTTAGTCCGAATGGAAGTCTTTTAAATTGAAAATGGCCTTGTGGTGTAGAAAAAGCAGTTAGTGGTCTGGATTCTTTATTTAATTCAATCTGGTGAAAGGAACTGGTCATATCGAGTGTAGAAAACCATTTTGCTCTACCTAATTTGTCTAAAATGTCTTCTAATCTAGTTAGAGGAAATTTGTCATTGACAATTTTATCATTAAGCTTTCTAAAATCTACAACAAGTCTCCATTTCTTTTTGTCTTCTATATTTTTCTTTGGTACCAAAAGGAGTGGAGCATTATATGGGCTAATTGATGCTTCTATTATATCATCATTAAGCATCTTTTCTACTTGTTTATTTATTATGTCGGTATGTGAGTGTGGTAGTCTATAGTTTTTTATGTAAACAGGTGTGTTGTCTGAGGTCGTGATTGTTTGTTTGTAAAAATTGTTGACGGTTAATTTTTCGTCTTCTAAATGAAAAACATTTTGATATTGTTTAAATATTCCTATTAATTGTGATTTTGCAACTTCGTCATGATGGTCTAATTGCAGTTCATTCACTATTTTTTTAAAACGTTTTTTAGTGCTCACATTATTGTAACTTAATATCTCATAATTCTTAAGTGGGTCAGTCTGGAGTTGAATGCCTTTTATTGTCACTGTTTCGTTCGTTGTGTTTAAAATTTTTATGTGTGTCATGCCGCTTTTTGGTGCTATCGAATTACTTAAAAATATTCCCTCTTGTAATTGTTTGTTAAATATGACACAATCTTCTTTTAGCTTTAATTTTATGGCTTGTATAATTTCTGTTCTGGGTGGAATTATTATTTGTAGTGAAGAAATTGGTTTTGATTGCATGGGCAGAATTATGGTAGAATCATTTATAAATAAAGAAATTGTAAATGTCTCGTAATCAATTTTACAAAGATATTTTTGCAGAAAATCTCTACCAATTATGCCATCTGTTTCAATAGGAAAATCTGAATTTACTAGTTGAAAAGAATGTTTACATTTTTTATCTGGTAAGGAGAGTTCAAGATCTATTGTGCCTAAAGGGTATATTTCTTCCTTCGTGATTCCGGTAAGTTTGCATTTCTCTTCTGGATTAAATGGTTCGCCTTTGAATTCTTTTTGCATGCGACAAAGTGATATGTCGGCTCCTGTGTCGACAAGAAATGTTAATTTTTTATTTTTGTAAGTTGTGGTAATGAAATTCGTATTGTTATCAGAAATTTTGCATATTCTTAGATTCGGCTGTCCGGAATATCCATATATTCCGAGCCTATTGCGTTTCCCGAATCTTGAATTGTGTGTATGTGCCTAGTGTTATTGTTTCGGTTCCTATTATTAGCGTTATTTCTATAGCTATTTGCGTTATAATTGTTTGGTCGGAAATTGTTGTTCCTATTGTAGTTATTATTTGTGTTGTTATTGTAGTTGCTGTTGAAGTTATTGCTATTGTTATAATTGTTGTTTCTGTTAAAGTTATTATTGTTGTTATAGTTGTTGTTTCTGTTCAAATTTTGATTGAAGTTATTTCTGTTAGTATTGAGTGTGTTGTGATTTCTTTGTTGATACCGTGGTAGTTCTTTTCTAAGATGTAAAATTGAATTATTTGTTACTTTTTGTTCATTCTCTATTTCTAATGCAAGGTCAGATGCTTCTTGCAAGTTGTTTGGTCGAGCAGCATATATGGTAGATTTAAAGTTTTCATTCAATCCTTTTTTAAATGTATCTAGCGCTAATTTGTTGTTTAATTTAATTATTACATTCTTTTCTGCTTCTGACGCAGAATTTCCTAATTCTTCTATTCCTAATTTGTTCAGATTATCTATTATATATAGTACTTTTTCCTTAAACGAGTTAATTGACATTTTTCCTTGGAACAATGTGTTCAATTTGTTTTGTAATTCTGGTATAGTTTTATTATTTCTGTACCTCTGTTCTAACAAATTTTTTAATACTTCAAAACTTTCTGGTTTGGTATAACTTCCTATAGCTGTTCTAACGCTAGATGTTAGTTTAGCATGATAAATGTATTGAAGAAAATCTATTTTTGCTGTATCTGAAAGGGTTTTATTTATTAGTTCTGCTGTTACTAGGAAACTTTCAAGTTCTGTGAAGTTACCAGTAAACAATGGTAAAGCCTTTGAAGCTGTCTCTAAGCTAAATGCTGCCATTGTGATATTAATTTTATCTTCTACCTCCTTAGAGCTGTTTAGTAAATATTCTTTAATTGTTTTGAATATATTGTTAAATTCTATCCTTAATGCTATGGCTTTTTCTTTATCTTTTTCTTCACTTTCTGATGATTGAAATTGTTTTCTTATTTCTTCAATGTATTCTAACTTATTTTGTAAGGTTTTTTCCGTGTATGTCCTTTTTGGACTTTTCTTTAAATTTTTCCATAAATCTCTTAATTTTGCAGTATTCTCTTCCATTTAATTTATTTGGTTTCAACATAGAATTTTTGTTTTATACATTAGTTATTGTATTATTATTACTGTCCCTGTGTTTAATTACATATCTCTTAAAATATTGGTTAATTCTATATGCTACGTATAATATAATTGCTACTATAATTAGTGTTATTACATATTCTGGTAATGTATTTTTATTATTATCTGCATTTCCATTATTTACTATATTTTCCTGGATTTCCACCTTGCTTTGTGGTTTACCCATTTTGTTTTCTATTTTATCAATCTTGTAAACCCAAATGGGACCTACAATTAGTGTATATAATTTATATGTAGATACTATTTTTATATTGGTATAAAATGTTTTAGTATATAGATATTATTTTTTTTTTTTTTGTTATATATATATTTGTTAATACATGATATTAAATGCTAGTTTTGCACATTTTTATTTGCTTTTTGATCTGTAGCTTTTCTTCCTTGGTGGTTGTCAGAGTTAGTTCCTTGTACAGTACTGCTAATTTTTTTTCTCATCTGGAACTTTTTGCCAGCACGTTTCTTCTTTTTCTGTAACTTTAATGCCGGGGTGTTCGCGTTTGATACCTTCGCGGGCGGAATTAAGCCAGATCATGTAGGCGGAGAGAGGACGCTTTGGTTTGTCTGTCATTTTGTTTGTTTAAAATTTGCGGCTAATTAATAAAGCTTGGATTTCGGCTAGAAATTCTACAGATTTCGCTTAAAATGTAGCTTAATTATCTAAAAATTTAAATTTATCTTGCAGAAAAACTTGAAAAAACACAACAATTAAACAATCCACTTCGAAAGTATTCTACTGACTTTTCCGCAGTTTTGCAGTATCTACTGATTTTAAATGTTATTATGGTCCGCAGTTTTGCAGGATCGCCATGTAATGTTATGGGTATGGTATTTTGTTCCCTATAGTCCCTTGTTTATTTTATACAGCTGTTAGGGATACCAGCTTAAGAGATAGGCGTTCAAAAGAACTGCCAAAAGATTCTTGAAACTTCAAAATAAGACAAGGCTGATGTAGCCAGTTTATGTTTTAAATTAAAGTCTGATTTTATTATAATTTGTTTATGCTTATATACTAGTTTTGAAAATTAATCTTAACCTTTCTAACTTATTATAACATACAATTATTTCTTCTTTCTCTTTCAATACTATGAAGTTTCATATTCACATTTCTATTTGACCAATCATTGTACTTTGTATTTACAATTGCACTCAAACAGAAATGTGTCACTCAAATAGTTCCTCACAAGCAATTTAGCATTGCACCATGCATACAACAAAAAGAAATATTATTGATACTTTATTTATTGTTTCGTTGTATTCATTGTGCAAGCATTGTAGACTTGTGTGGTACACTACAATAGCTTTGCCGCGGCAGTTCTCGAGTGCCACATGTCTTTTTTTATTGGCGTATCAGTAACGCTCCAAAAGAAAAGGCTATAGCCTTTTCTAAAATTAAAAAAAATTATGTTAGTTATTTTTTTTTTAATTTAATACATTTTATTAAAAAAAATTATGTTAGTTATTTTTTTTTTAATTTAATACATTTTATTGAAAACAAAATGCTATGAAATAGCTTTGCCGCGGCAGTTCTCGAGTGCCACATGTCTGTTTTTATTGGCGTATCAGTAACGCTCCAAAAGAAAAGGCTATAGCCTTTTCTAAAATTAAAAAAAATTATGTTAGTTAATAATAATAAAATGCTATGAAATAGCTTTGCCGCGGCAGTTCTCGAGTGCCACATGTCTTTTTTTATTGGCGTATCAGTAACGCTCCAAAAGAAATAGCCTTTTCTAAAATTAAAAAAAATTATGTTAGTTATTTTTTTTTTAATTTAATACATTTTATTGAAAACAAAATGCTATGAAATAGCTTTGCCGCGACAGTTCTCGAGTGCCATATTTCTGTTTTTATTGGCGTATCAGTAACGCTCCAAAAGAAAAGGCTATATATAGCCTTTTCTAAAATTAAAAAAAATTATGTTAGTTATTTTTTTTTTAATATAATACATTTTATTGAAAACAAAATGCTATGAAATAGCTTTGCCGCGGCAGTTCTCGAGTGCCACATGTCTGTTTTTATTGGCGTATCAGTAACGCTCCAAAAGAAAAGGCTATAGCCTTTTCTAAAATTAAAAAAAATTATGTTAGTTTTTTTTTTTTAATTTAATACATTTTATTGAAAACAAAATGCTATGAAATAGCTTTGCCGCGGCAGTTCTCGAGTGCCACATGTCTTTTTTTATTGGCGTATCAGTAACGCTCCAAAAGAAAAGGCTATAATAGCCTTTTCTAAAATTAAAAAAAATTATGTTAGTTATTTTTTTTTTAATTTAATACATTTTATTGAAAACAAAATGCTATGAAATAGCTTTGC
Source organism: Gymnocheta viridis (assembly GCA_956483585.1). Lineage (NCBI taxonomy): Eukaryota > Metazoa > Arthropoda > Insecta > Diptera > Tachinidae > Gymnocheta > Gymnocheta viridis. Next base: position 28,323 of record CATQFJ010000217.1, read on the forward strand.
CGCGGCAGTTCTCGAGTGCCACATGTCTGTTTTTATTGGCGTATCAGTAACGCTCCAAAAGAAAAGGCTATAGCCTTTTCTAAAATTAAAAAAAATTATGTTAGTTATTTTTTTTTTAATTTAATACATTTTATTGAAAACAAAATGCTATGAAATAGCTTTGCCGCGGCAGTTCTCGAGTGCCACATGTCTGTTTTTATTGGCGTATCAGTAACGCTCCAAAAGAAAAGGCTATAGCCTTTTCTAAAATTAAAAAAAATTATGTTAGTTATTTTTTTTTTAATTTAATACATTTTATTAAAAAAAATTATGTTAGTTATTTTTTTTTTAATTTAATACATTTTATTGAAAACAAAATGCTATGAAATAGCTTTGCCGCGGCAGTTCTCGAGTGCCACATGTCTTTTTTTATTGGCGTATCAGTAACGCTCCAAAAGAAATAGCCTTTTCTAAAATTAAAAAAAATTATGTTAGTTATTTTTTTTTTAATTTAATACATTTTATTGAAAACAAAATGCTATGAAATAGCTTTGCCGCGGCAGTTCTCGAGTGCCATATGTCTGTTTTTATTGGCGTATCAGTAACGCTCCAAAAGAAAAGGCTATATATAGCCTTTTCTAAAATTAAAAAAAATTATGTTAGTTATTTTTTTTTTAATTTAATACATTTTATTGAAAACAAAATGCTATGAAATAGCTTTGCCGCGGCAGTTCTCGAGTGCCACATGTCTTTTTTTATTGGCGTATCAGTAACGCTCCAAAAGAAAAGGCTATAATAGCCTTTTCTAAAATTAAAAAAAATTATGTTAGTTATTTTTTTTTAATTTAATACATTTTATTGAAAACAAAATGCTATGAATAGCTTTGCCGCGGCAGTTCTCGAGTGCCACATGTCTTTTTTTATTGGCGTATCAGTAACGCTCCAAAAGAAAAGGCTATAGCCTTTTCTAAAATTAAAAAAAATTATGTTAGTTATTTTTTTTTTAATTTAATACATTTTATTGAAAACAAAATGCTATGAAATAGCTTTGCCGCGGCAGTTCTCGAGTGCCACATGTCTGTTTTTATTGGCGTATCAGTAACGCTCCAAAAGAAAAGGCTATAGCCTTTTCTAAAATTAAAAAAAATTATGTTAGTTATTTTTTTTTTAATTTAATACATTTTATTAAAAAAAATTATGTTAGTTATTTTTTTTTTAATTTAATACATTTTATTGAAAACAAAATGCTATGAAATAGCTTTGCCGCGGCAGTTCTCGAGTGCCACATGTCTGTTTTTATTGGCGTATCAGTAACGCTCCAAAAGAAAAGGCTATAGCCTTTTCTAAAATTAAAAAAAATTATGTTAGTTAATAATAATAAAATGCTATGAAATAGCTTTGCCGCGGCAGTTCTCGAGTGCCACATGTCTTTTTTTATTGGCGTATCAGTAACGCTCCAAAAGAAATAGCCTTTTCTAAAATTAAAAAAAATTATGTTAGTTATTTTTTTTTTTAATTTAATACATTTTATTGAAAACAAAATGCTATGAAATAGCTTTGCCGCGGCAGTTCTCGAGTGCCATATGTCTGTTTTTATTGGCGTATCAGTAACGCTCCAAAAGAAAAGGCTATAGCCTTTTCTAAAATTAAAAAAAATTATGTTAGTTATTTTTTTTTTAATTTAATACATTTTATTGAAAACAAAATGCTATGAATAGCTTTGCCGCGGCAGTTCTCGAGTGCCACATGTCTGTTTTTATTGGCGTATCAGTAACGCTCCAAAAGAAAAGGCTATAATAGCCTTTTCTAAAATTAAAAAAAATTATGTTAGTTATTTTTTTTTAATTTAATACATTTTATTGAAAACAAAATGCTATGAAATAGCTTTGCCGCGGCAGTTCTCGAGTGCCACATGTCTGTTTTTATTGGCGTATCAGTAACGCTCCAAAAGAAAAGGCTATAGCCTTTTCTAAAATTAAAAAAAATTATGTTAGTTATTTTTTTTTAATTTAATACATTTTATTGAAAACAAAATGCTATGAATAGCTTTGCCTCGGCAGTTCTCGAGTGCCACATGTCTTTTTTTATTGGCGTATCAGTAACGCTCCAAAAGAAAAGGCTATAGCCTTTTCTAAAATTAAAAAAAATTATGTTAGTTATTTTTTTTTTTAATTTAATACATTTTATTGAAAACAAAATGCTATGAAATAGCTTTGCCGCGGCAGTTCTCGAGTGCCACATGTCTGTTTTTATTGGCGTATCAGTAACGCTCCAAAAGAAAAGGCTATAGCCTTTTCTAAAATTAAAAAAAATTATGTTAGTTATTTTTTTTTTAATTTAATACATTTTATTGAAAACAAAATGCTATGAAATAGCTTTGCCGCGGCAGTTCTCGAGTGCCACATGTCTGTTTTTATTGGCGTATCAGTAACGCTCCAAAAGAAAAGGCTATAGCCTTTTCTAAAATTAAAAAAAATTATGTTAGTTATTTTTTTTTAATTTAATACATTTTATTGAAAACAAAATGCTATGAATAGCTTTGCCTCGGCAGTTCTCGAGTGCCACATGTCTTTTTTTATTGGCGTATCAGTAACGCTCCAAAAGAAAAGGCTATAGCCTTTTCTAAAATTAAAAAAAATTATGTTAGTTATTTTTTTTTTAATTTAATACATTTTATTAAAAAAAATTATGTTAGTTATTTTTTTTTTAATTTAATACATTTTATTAAAAAAAATTATGTTAGTTATTTTTTTTTTAATTTAATACATTTTATTGAAAACAAAATGCTATGAAATAGCTTTGCCGCGGCAGTTCTCGAGTGCCACATGTCTGTTTTTATTGGCGTATCAGTAACGCTCCAAAAGAAAAGGCTATAGCCTTTTCTAAAATTAAAAAAAATTATGTTAGTTAATAATAATAAAATGCTATGAAATAGCTTTGCCGCGGCAGTTCTCGAGTGCCACATGTCTTTTTTTATTGGCGTATCAGTAACGCTCCAAAAGAAATAGCCTTTTCTAAAATTAAAAAAAATTATGTTAGTTATTTTTTTTTTAATTTAATACATTTTATTGAAAACAAAATGCTATGAAATAGCTTTGCCGCGGCAGTTCTCGAGTGCCATATGTCTGTTTTTATTGGCGTATCAGTAACGCTCCAAAAGAAAAGGCTATAGCCTTTTCTAAAATTAAAAAAAATTATGTTAGTTATTTTTTTTTTAATTTAATACATTTTATTGAAAACAAAATGCTATGAATAGCTTTGCCGCGGCAGTTCTCGAGTGCCACATGTATGTTTTTATTGGCGTATCAGTAACGCTCCAAAAGAAAAGGCTATAATAGCCTTTTCTAAAATTAAAAAAAATTATGTTAGTTATTTTTTTTTAATTTAATACATTTTATTGAAAACAAAATGCTATGAAATAGCTTTGCCGCGGCAGTTCTCGAGTGCCACATGTCTGTTTTTATTGGCGTATCAGTAACGCTCCAAAAGAAAAGGCTATAGCCTTTTCTAAAATTAAAAAAAATTATGTTAGTTATTTTTTTTTAATTTAATACATTTTATTGAAAACAAAATGCTATGAATAGCTTTGCCTCGGCAGTTCTCGAGTGCCACATGTCTTTTTTTATTGGCGTATCAGTAACGCTCCAAAAGAAAAGGCTATAGCCTTTTCTAAAATTAAAAAAAATTATGTTAGTTATTTTTTTTTTTAATTTAATACATTTTATTGAAAACAAAATGCTATGAAATAGCTTTGCCGCGGCAGTTCTCGAGTGCCACATGTCTGTTTTTATTGGCGTATCAGTAACGCTCCAAAAGAAAAGGCTATAGCCTTTTCTAAAATTAAAAAAAATTATGTTAGTTATTTTTTTTTTAATTTAATACATTTTATTGAAAACAAAATGCTATGAAATAGCTTTGCCGCGGCAGTTCTCGAGTGCCACATGTCTGTTTTTATTGGCGTATCAGTAACGCTCCAAAAGAAAAGGCTATAGCCTTTTCTAAAATTAAAAAAAATTATGTTAGTTATTTTTTTTTAATTTAATACATTTTATTGAAAACAAAATGCTATGAATAGCTTTGCCTCGGCAGTTCTCGAGTGCCACATGTCTTTTTTTATTGGCGTATCAGTAACGCTCCAAAAGAAAAGGCTATAGCCTTTTCTAAAATTAAAAAAAATTATGTTAGTTATTTTTTTTTTTAATTTAATACATTTTATTGAAAACAAAATGCTATGAAATAGCTTTGCCGCGGCAGTTCTCGAGTGCCACATGTCTGTTTTTATTGGAGTATCAGTAACGCTCCAAAAGAAAAGGCTATAGCCTTTTCTAAAATTAAAAAAAATTATGTTAGTTATTTTTTTTTTGAATTTAATACATTTTATTGAAAACAAAATGCTATGAAATAGCTTTGCCGCGGCAGTTCTCGAGTGCCATATGTCTGTTTTTATTGGCGTATCAGTAACGCTCCAAAAGAAAAGGCTATATATAGCCTTTTCTAAAATTAAAAAAAATTATGTTAGTTATTTTTTTTTAATATAATACATTTTATTGAAAACAAAATGCTATGAAATAGCTTTGCCGCGGCAGTTCTCGAGTGCCACATGTCTGTTTTTATTGGCGTATCAGTAACGCTCCAAAAGAAAAGGCTATAGCCTTTTCTAAAATTAAAAAAAATTATGTTAGTTTTTTTTTTTTAATTTAATACATTTTATTGAAAACAAAATGCTATGAAATAGCTTTGCCGCGGCAGTTCTCGAGTGCCACATGTCTTTTTTTATTGGCGTATCAGTAACGCTCCAAAAGAAAAGGCTATAATAGCCTTTTCTAAAATTAAAAAAAATTATGTTAGTTATTTTTTTTTTAATTTAATACATTTTATTGAAAACAAAATGCTATGAAATAGCTTTGCCGCGGCAGTTCTCGAGTGCCACATGTCTGTTTTTATTGGCGTATCAGTAACGCTCCAAAAGAAAAGGCTATAGCCTTTTCTAAAATTAAAAAAAATTATGTTAGTTATTTTTTTTTTAATTTAATACATTTTATTGAAAACAAAATGCTATGAAATAGCTTTGCCGCGGCAGTTCTCGAGTGCCACATGTCTGTTTTTATTGGCGTATCAGTAACGCTCCAAAAGAAAAGGCTATAGCCTTTTCTAAAATTAAAAAAAATTATGTTAGTTATTTTTTTTTTAATTTAATACATTTTATTAAAAAAAATTATGTTAGTTATTTTTTTTTTAATTTAATACATTTTATTGAAAACAAAATGCTATGAAATAGCTTTGCCGCGGCAGTTCTCGAGTGCCACATGTCTTTTTTTATTGGCGTATCAGTAACGCTCCAAAAGAAATAGCCTTTTCTAAAATTAAAAAAAATTATGTTAGTTATTTTTTTTTTAATTTAATACATTTTATTGAAAACAAAATGCTATGAAATAGCTTTGCCGCGGCAGTTCTCGAGTGCCATATGTCTGTTTTTATTGGCGTATCAGTAACGCTCCAAAAGAAAAGGCTATATATAGCCTTTTCTAAAATTAAAAAAAATTATGTTAGTTATTTTTTTTTAATTTAATACATTTTATTGAAAACAAAATGCTATGAATAGCTTTGCCGCGGCAGTTCTCGAGTGCCACATGTCTTTTTTTATTGGCGTATCAGTAACGCTCCAAAAGAAAAGGCTATAGCCTTTTCTAAAATTAAAAAAAATTATGTTAGTTATTTTTTTTTAATTTAATACATTTTATTGAAAACAAAATGCTATGAAATAGCTTTGCCGCGGCAGTTCTCGAGTGCCACATGTCTGTTTTTATTGGCGTATCAGTAACGCTCCAAAAGAAAAGGCTATAGCCTTTTCTAAAATTAAAAAAAATTATATTAGTTATTTTTTTTTTAATTTAATACATTTTATTAAAAACAAAATGCTATGAAATAGCTTTGCCGCGGCAGTTCTCGAGTGCCACATGTCTGTTTTTATTGGCGTATCAGTAACGCTCCAAAAGAAAAGGCTATAGCCTTTTCTAAAATTAAAAAAAATTATGTTAGTTATTTTTTTTTAATTTAATACATTTTATTGAAAACAAAATGCTATGAATAGCTTTGCCGCGGCAGTTCTCGAGTGCCACATGTCTTTTTTTATTGGCGTATCAGTAACGCTCCAAAAGAAAAGGCTATAGCCTTTTCTAAAATTAAAAAAAATTATGTTAGTTATTTTTTTTTTAATTTAATACATTTTATTGAAAACAAAATGCTATGAAATAGCTTTGCCGCGGCAGTTCTCGAGTGCCACATGTCTGTTTTTATTGGCGTATCAGTAACGCTCCAAAAGAAAAGGCTATAGCCTTTTCTAAAATTAAAAAAAATTATGTTAGTTATTTTTTTTTTAATTTAATACATTTTATTAAAAAAAATTATGTTAGTTATTTTTTTTTTAATTTAATACATTTTATTGAAAACAAAATGCTATGAAATAGCTTTGCCGCGGCAGTTCTCGAGTGCCACATGTCTGTTTTTATTGGCGTATCAGTAACGCTCCAAAAGAAAAGGCTATAGCCTTTTCTAAAATTAAAAAAAATTATGTTAGTTAATAATAATAAAATGCTATGAAATAGCTTTGCCGCGGCAGTTCTCGAGTGCCACATGTCTTTTTTTATTGGCGTATCAGTAACGCTCCAAAAGAAATAGCCTTTTCTAAAATTAAAAAAAATTATGTTAGTTATTTTTTTTTTAATTTAATACATTTTATTGAAAACAAAATGCTATGAAATAGCTTTGCCGCGGCAGTTCTCGAGTGCCATATGTCTGTTTTTATTGGCGTATCAGTAACGCTCCAAAAGAAAAGGCTATAGCCTTTTCTAAAATTAAAAAAAATTATGTTAGTTATTTTTTTTTTAATTTAATACATTTTATTGAAAACAAAATGCTATGAATAGCTTTGCCGCGGCAGTTCTCGAGTGCCACATGTCTGTTTTTATTGGCGTATCAGTAACGCTCCAAAAGAAAAGGCTATAATAGCCTTTTCTAAAATTAAAAAAAATTATGTTAGTTATTTTTTTTTAATTTAATACATTTTATTGAAAACAAAATGCTATGAAATAGCTTTGCCGCGGCAGTTCTCGAGTGCCACATGTCTGTTTTTATTGGCGTATCAGTAACGCTCCAAAAGAAAAGGCTATAGCCTTTTCTAAAATTAAAAAAAATTATGTTAGTTATTTTTTTTTAATTTAATACATTTTATTGAAAACAAAATGCTATGAATAGCTTTGCCTCGGCAGTTCTCGAGTGCCACATGTCTTTTTTTATTGGCGTATCAGTAACGCTCCAAAAGAAAAGGCTATAGCCTTTTCTAAAATTAAAAAAAATTATGTTAGTTATTTTTTTTTTTAATTTAATACATTTTATTGAAAACAAAATGCTATGAAATAGCTTTGCCGCGGCAGTTCTCGAGTGCCACATGTCTGTTTTTATTGGCGTATCAGTAACGCTCCAAAAGAAAAGGCTATAGCCTTTTCTAAAATTAAAAAAAATTATGTTAGTTATTTTTTTTTTAATTTAATACATTTTATTGAAAACAAAATGCTATGAAATAGCTTTGCCGCGGCAGTTCTCGAGTGCCACATGTCTGTTTTTATTGGCGTATCAGTAACGCTCCAAAAGAAAAGGCTATAGCCTTTTCTAAAATTAAAAAAAATTATGTTAGTTATTTTTTTTTAATTTAATACATTTTATTGAAAACAAAATGCTATGAATAGCTTTGCCTCGGCAGTTCTCGAGTGCCACATGTCTTTTTTTATTGGCGTATCAGTAACGCTCCAAAAGAAAAGGCTATAGCCTTTTCTAAAATTAAAAAAAATTATGTTAGTTATTTTTTTTTTTAATTTAATACATTTTATTGAAAACAAAATGCTATGAATAGCTTTGCCGCGGCAGTTCTCGAGTGCCACATGTCTTTTTTTATTGGCGTATCAGTAACGCTCCAAAAGAAAAGGCTATAGCCTTTTCTAAAATTAAAAAAAATTATGTTAGTTATTTTTTTTTTAATTTAATACATTTTATTGAAAACAAAATGCTATGAAATAGCTTTGCCGCGGCAGTTCTCGAGTGCCACATGTCTGTTTTTATTGGCGTATCAGTAACGCTCCAAAAGAAAAGGCTATAGCCTTTTCTAAAATTAAAAAAAATTATGTTAGTTATTTTTTTTTTAATTTAATACATTTTATTAAAAAAAATTATGTTAGTTATTTTTTTTTTAATTTAATACATTTTATTGAAAACAAAATGCTATGAAATAGCTTTGCCGCGGCAGTTCTCGAGTGCCACATGTCTGTTTTTATTGGCGTATCAGTAACGCTCCAAAAGAAAAGGCTATAGCCTTTTCTAAAATTAAAAAAAATTATGTTAGTTAATAATAATAAAATGCTATGAAATAGCTTTGCCGCGGCAGTTCTCGAGTGCCACATGTCTTTTTTTATTGGCGTATCAGTAACGCTCCAAAAGAAATAGCCTTTTCTAAAATTAAAAAAAATTATGTTAGTTATTTTTTTTTTAATTTAATACATTTTATTGAAAACAAAATGCTATGAAATAGCTTTGCCGCGGCAGTTCTCGAGTGCCATATGTCTGTTTTTATTGGCGTATCAGTAACGCTCCAAAAGAAAAGGCTATAGCCTTTTCTAAAATTAAAAAAAATTATGTTAGTTATTTTTTTTTTAATTTAATACATTTTATTGAAAACAAAATGCTATGAATAGCTTTGCCGCGGCAGTTCTCGAGTGCCACATGTCTGTTTTTATTGGCGTATCAGTAACGCTCCAAAAGAAAAGGCTATAATAGCCTTTTCTAAAATTAAAAAAAATTATGTTAGTTATTTTTTTTTAATTTAATACATTTTATTGAAAACAAAATGCTATGAAATAGCTTTGCCGCGGCAGTTCTCGAGTGCCACATGTCTGTTTTTATTGGCGTATCAGTAACGCTCCAAAAGAAAAGGCTATAGCCTTTTCTAAAATTAAAAAAAATTATGTTAGTTATTTTTTTTTAATTTAATACATTTTATTGAAAACAAAATGCTATGAATAGCTTTGCCTCGGCAGTTCTCGAGTGCCACATGTCTTTTTTTATTGGCGTATCAGTAACGCTCCAAAAGAAAAGGCTATAGCCTTTTCTAAAATTAAAAAAAATTATGTTAGTTATTTTTTTTTTTAATTTAATACATTTTATTGAAAACAAAATGCTATGAAATAGCTTTGCCGCGGCAGTTCTCGAGTGCCACATGTCTGTTTTTATTGGCGTATCAGTAACGCTCCAAAAGAAAAGGCTATAGCCTTTTCTAAAATTAAAAAAAATTATGTTAGTTATTTTTTTTTTAATTTAATACATTTTATTGAAAACAAAATGCTATGAAATAGCTTTGCCGCGGCAGTTCTCGAGTGCCACATGTCTGTTTTTATTGGCGTATCAGTAACGCTCCAAAAGAAAAGGCTATAGCCTTTTCTAAAATTAAAAAAAATTATGTTAGTTATTTTTTTTTAATTTAATACATTTTATTGAAAACAAAATGCTATGAATAGCTTTGCCTCGGCAGTTCTCGAGTGCCACATGTCTTTTTTTATTGGCGTATCAGTAACGCTCCAAAAGAAAAGGCTATAGCCTTTTCTAAAATTAAAAAAAATTATGTTAGTTATTTTTTTTTTTAATTTAATACATTTTATTGAAAACAAAATGCTATGAAATAGCTTTGCCGCGGCAGTTCTCGAGTGCCACATGTCTGTTTTTATTGGAGTATCAGTAACGCTCCAAAAGAAAAGGCTATAGCCTTTTCTAAAATTAAAAAAAATTATGTTAGTTATTTTTTTTTTGAATTTAATACATTTTATTGAAAACAAAATGCTATGAAATAGCTTTGCCGCGGCAGTTCTCGAGTGCCATATGTCTGTTTTTATTGGCGTATCAGTAACGCTCCAAAAGAAAAGGCTATAGCCTTTTCTAAAATTAAAAAAAATTATGTTAGTTATTTTTTTTTTAATTTAATACATTTTATTGAAAACAAAATGCTATGAATAGCTTTGCCGCGGCAGTTCTCGAGTGCCACATGTCTTTTTTTATTGGCGTATCAGTAACGCTCCAAAAGAAAAGGCTATAGCCTTTTCTAAAATTAAAAAAAATTATGTTAGTTATTTTTTTTTAATTTAATACATTTTATTGAAAACAAAATGCTATGAAATAGCTTTGCCGCGGCAGTTCTCGAGTGCCACATGTCTGTTTTTATTGGCGTATCAGTAACGCTCCAAAAGAAAAGGCTATAGCCTTTTCTAAAATTAAAAAAAATTATATTAGTTATTTTTTTTTTAATTTAATACATTTTATTGAAAACAAAATGCTATGAAATAGCTTTGCCGCGGCAGTTCTCGAGTGCCACATGTCTGTTTTTATTGGCGTATCAGTAACGCTCCAAAAGAAAAGGCTATAAAAAAAGGCTTTTCTAAAATTAAAAAAAATTATGTTAGTTATTTTTTTTTAATTTAATACATTTTATTGAAAACAAAATGCTATGAATAGCTTTGCCGCGGCAGTTCTCGAGTGCCACATGTCTTTTTTTATTGGCGTATCAGTAACGCTCCAAAAGAAAAGGCTATAGCCTTTTCTAAAATTAAAAAAAATTATGTTAGTTATTTTTTTTTTAATTTAATACATTTTATTGAAAACAAAATGCTATGAAATAGCTTTGCCGCGGCAGTTCTCGAGTGCCACATGTCTGTTTTTATTGGCGTATCAGTAACGCTCCAAAAGAAAAGGCTATAGCCTTTTCTAAAATTAAAAAAAATTATGTTAGTTATTTTTTTTTTAATTTAATACATTTTATTAAAAAAAATTATGTTAGTTATTTTTTTTTAATTTAATACATTTTATTGAAAACAAAATGCTATGAAATAGCTTTGCCGCGGCAGTTCTCGAGTGCCACATGTCTGTTTTTATTGGCGTATCAGTAACGCTCCAAAAGAAAAGGCTATATATAGCCTTTTCTAAAATTAAAAAAAATTATGTTAGTTAATAATAATAAAATGCTATGAAATAGCTTTGCCGCGGCAGTTCTCGAGTGCCACATGTCTTTTTTTATTGGCGTATCAGTAACGCTCCAAAAGAAATAGCCTTTTCTAAAATTAAAAAAAATTATGTTAGTTATTTTTTTTTAATTTAATACATTTTATTGAAAACAAAATGCTATGAAATAGCTTTGCCGCGGCAGTTCTCGAGTGCCATATGTCTGTTTTTATTGGCGTATCAGTAACGCTCCAAAAGAAAAGGCTATAGCCTTTTCTAAAATTAAAAAAAATTATGTTAGTTATTTTTTTTTTAATTTAATACATTTTATTGAAAACAAAATGCTATGAATAGCTTTGCCGCGGCAGTTCTCGAGTGCCACATGTCTTTTTTTATTGGCGTATCAGTAACGCTCCAAAAGAAATAGCCTTTTCTAAAATTAAAAAAAATTATGTTAGTTATTTTTTTTTTAATTTAATACATTTTATTGAAAAAAAAATGCTATGAAATAGCTTTGCCGCGGCAGTTCTCGAGTGCCATATGTCTGTTTTTATTGGCGTATCAGTAACGCTCCAAAAGAAAAGGCTATAGCCTTTTCTAAAATTAAAAAAAATTATATTAGTTATTTTTTTTTTAATTTAATACATTTTATTGAAAACAAAATGCTATGAAATAGCTTTGCCGCGGCAGTTCTCGAGTGCCACATGTCTGTTTTTATTGGCGTATCAGTAACGCTCCAAAAGAAATAGCCTTTTCTAAAATTAAAAAAAATTATGTTAGTTATTTTTTTTTTAATTTAATACATTTTATTGAAAACAAAATGCTATGAATAGCTTTGCCGCGGCAGTTCTCGAGTGCCACATGTCTTTTTTTATTGGCGTATCAGTAACGCTCCAAAAGAAATAGCCTTTTCTAAAATTAAAAAAAATTATGTTAGTTATTTTTTTTTTAATTTAATACATTTTATTGAAAACAAAATGCTATGAAATAGCTTTGCCGCGGCAGTTCTCGAGTGCCATATGTCTGTTTTTATTGGCGTATCAGTAACGCTCCAAAAGAAAAGGCTATAGCCTTTTCTAAAATTAAAAAAAATTATGTTAGTTATTTTTTTTTTAATTTAATACATTTTATTGAAAACAAAATGCTATGAATAGCTTTGCCGCGGCAGTTCTCGAGTGCCACATGTCTTTTTTTATTGACGTATCAGTAACGCTCCAAAAGAAAAGAAAAATTATGTTAGTTATTTTTTTTTTAATTTAATACATTTTATTGAAAACAAAATGCTATGAAATAGCTTTGCCGCGGCAGTTCTCGAGTGCCACATGTCTTTTTTTATTGGCGTATCAGTAACGCTCCAAAAGAAATAGCCTTTTCTAAAATTAAAAAAAATTATGTTAGTTATTTTTTTTTTAATTTAATACATTTTATTGAAAACAAAATGCTATGAAATAGCTTTGCCGCGGCAGTTCTCGAGTGCCATATGTCTGTTTTTATTGGCGTATCAGTAACGCTCCAAAAGAAAAGGCTATATATAGCCTTTTCTAAAATTAAAAAAAAATTATGTTAGTTATTTTTTTTTTAATTTAATACATTTTATTGAAAACAAAATGCTATGAATAGCTTTGCCGCGGCAGTTCTCGAGTGCCACATGTCTTTTTTTATTGGCGTATCAGTAACGCTCCAAAAGAAAAGGCTATAGCCTTTTCTAAAATTAAAAAAAATTATGTTAGTTATTTTTTTTTAATTTAATACATTTTATTGAAAACAAAATGCTATGAAATAGCTTTGCCGCGGCAGTTCTCGAGTGCCACATGTCTGTTTTTATTGGCGTATCAGTAACGCTCCAAAAGAAAAGGCTATAGCCTTTTCTAAAATTAAAAAAAATTATATTAGTTATTTTTTTTTTAATTTAATACATTTTATTGAAAACAAAATGCTATGAAATAGCTTTGCCGCGGCAGTTCTCGAGTGCCACATGTCTGTTTTTATTGGCGTATCAGTAACGCTCCAAAAGAAAAGGCTATAGCCTTTTCTAAAATTAAAAAAAATTATGTTAGTTATTTTTTTTTAATTTAATACATTTTATTGAAAACAAAATGCTATGAATAGCTTTGCCGCGGCAGTTCTCGAGTGCCACATGTCTTTTTTTATTGGCGTATCAGTAACGCTCCAAAAGAAAAGGCTATAGCCTTTTCTAAAATTAAAAAAAATTATGTTAGTTATTTTTTTTTTAATTTAATACATTTTATTGAAAACAAAATGCTATGAATAGCTTTGCCGCGGCAGTTCTCGAGTGCCACATGTCTGTTTTTATTGGCGTATCAGTAACGCTCCAAAAGAAAAGGCTATAATAGCCTTTTCTAAAATTAAAAAAAATTATGTTAGTTATTTTTTTTAATTTAATACATTTTATTGAAAACAAAATGCTATGAAATAGCTTTGCCGCGGCAGTTCTCGAGTGCCACATGTCTGTTTTTATTGGCGTATCAGTAACGCTCCAAAAGAAAAGGCTATATATAGCCTTTTCTAAAATTAAAAAAAATTATGTTAGTTATTTTTTTTTAATTTAATACATTTTATTGAAAACAAAATGCTATGAATAGCTTTGCCTCGGCAGTTCTCGAGTGCCACATGTCTTTTTTTATTGGCGTATCAGTAACGCTCCAAAAGAAAAGGGTATAGCCTTTTCTAAAATTAAAAAAAATTATGTTAGTTATTTTTTTTTTTAATTTAATACATTTTATTGAAAACAAAATGCTATGAAATAGCTTTGCCGCGGCAGTTCTCGAGTGCCACATGTCTGTTTTTATTGGCGTATCAGTAACGCTCCAAAAGAAAAGGCTATAGCCTTTTCTAAAATTAAAAAAAATTATATTAGTTATTTTTTTTTTAATTTAATACATTTTATTGAAAACAAAATGCTATGAAATAGCTTTGCCGCGGCAGTTCTCGAGTGCCACATGTCTGTTTTTATTGGCGTATCAGTAACGCTCCAAAAGAAAAGGCTATAGCCTTTTCTAAAATTAAAAAAAATTATGTTAGTTATTTTTTTTTTAATTTAATACATTTTATTGAAAACAAAATGCTATGAAATAGCTTTGCCGCGGCAGTTCTCGAGTGCCACATGTCTGTTTTTATTGGCGTATCAGTAACGCTCCAAAAGAAAAGGCTATAGCCTTTTCTAAAATTAAAAAAAATTATGTTAGTTATTTTTTTTTTAATTTAATACATTTTATTGAAAACAAAATGCTATGAAATAGCTTTGCCGCGGCAGTTCTCGAGTGCCACATGTCTGTTTTTATTGGCGTATCAGTAACGCTCCAAAAGAAAAGGCTATAGCCTTTTCTAAAATTAAAAAAAATTATGTTAGTTATTTTTTTTTTAATTTAATACATTTTATTGAAAACAAAATGCTATGAAATAGCTTTGCCGCGGCAGTTCTCGAGTGCCACATGTCTGTTTTTATTGGCGTATCAGTAACGCTCCAAAAGAAAAGGCTATAGCCTTTTCTAAAATTAAAAAAAATTATGTTAGTTATTTTTTTTTTAATTTAATACATTTTATTAAAAAAAATTATGTTAGTTATTTTTTTTTTAATTTAATACATTTTATTGAAAACAAAATGCTATGAAATAGCTTTGCCGCGGCAGTTCTCGAGTGCCACATGTCTGTTTTTATTGGCGTATCAGTAACGCTCCAAAAGAAAAGGCTATAGCCTTTTCTAAAATTAAAAAAAATTATGTTAGTTAATAATAATAAAATGCTATGAAATAGCTTTGCCGCGGCAGTTCTCGAGTGCCACATGTCTTTTTTTATTGGCGTATCAGTAACGCTCCAAAAGAAATAGCCTTTTCTAAAATTAAAAAAAATTATGTTAGTTATTTTTTTTTAATTTAATACATTTTATTGAAAACAAAATGCTATGAAATAGCTTTGCCGCGGCAGTTCTCGAGTGCCATATGTCTGTTTTTATTGGCGTATCAGTAACGCTCCAAAAGAAAAGGCTATAGCCTTTTCTAAAATTAAAAAAAATTATGTTAGTTATTTTTTTTTTAATTTAATACATTTTATTGAAAACAAAATGCTATGAATAGCTTTGCCGCGGCAGTTCTCGAGTGCCACATGTCTTTTTTTATTGACGTATCAGTAACGCTCCAAAAGAAAAGGCTATAGCCTTTTCTAAAATTAAAAAAAATTATGTTAGTTATTTTTTTTTAATTTAATACATTTTATTGAAAACAAAATGCTATGAAATAGCTTTGCCGCGGCAGTTCTCGAGTGCCACATGTCTGTTTTTATTGGCGTATCAGTAACGCTCCAAAAGAAAAGGCTATAGCCTTTTCTAAAATTAAAAAAAATTATGTTAGTTATTTTTTTTTAATTTAATACATTTTATTGAAAACAAAATGCTATGCAATGGCTTTGTCGCGGCAGTTCTCGAGTGCCACATGTCTGTTTTTATTGGCGTATCAGTAACGCTCCAAAAGAAAAGGCTATAGCCTTTTCTAAAATTAAAAAAAACTATGTTAGTTATTTTTTTTTAATTTAATACATTTTATTGAAAACAAAATGCTATGAAATAGCTTTGCCGCGGCAGTTCTCGAGTGCCACATGTCTGTTTTTATTGGCGTATCAGTAACGCTCCAAAAGAAAAGGCTATAGCCTTTTCTAAAATTAAAAAAAATTATGTTAGTTATTTTTTTTTAATTTAATACATTTTATTGAAAACAAAATGCTATGCAATGGCTTTGTCGCGGCAGTTCTCGAGTGCCACATGTCTTTTTTTATTGGCGTATCAGTAACGCTCCAAAAGAAAAGGCTATAGCCTTTTCTAAAATTAAAAAAAATTATGTTAGTTATTTTTTTTTAATTTAATACATTTTATTGAAAACAAAATGCTATGAAATAGCTTTGCCGCGGCAGTTCTCGAGTGCCACATGTCTGTTTTTATTGGCGTATCAGTAACGCTCCAAAAGAAAAGGCTATAGCCTTTTCTAAAATTAAAAAAAATTATGTTAGTTATTTTTTTTTTAATTGAATACATTTTATTGAAAACAAAATGCTATGAAATAGCTTTGCCGCGGCAGTTCTCGAGTGCCACATGTCTGTTTTTATTGGCGTATCAGTAACGCTCCAAAAGAAAAGGCTATAGCCTTTTCTAAAATTAAAAAAAATTATGTTAGTTATTTTTTTTTAATTTAATACATTTTATTGAAAACAAAATGCTATGAAATAGCTTTGCCGCGGCAGTTCTCGAGTGCCACATGTCTGTTTTTATTGGCGTATCAGTAACGCTCCAAAAGAAAAGGCTATAGCCTTTTCTAAAATTAAAAAAAATTATGTTAGTTATTTTTTTTTTAATTTAATACATTTTATTGAAAACAAAATGCTATGAAATAGCTTTGCCGCGGCAGTTCTCGAGTGCCACATGTCTGTTTTTATTGGCGTATCAGTAACGCTCCAAAAGAAAAGGCTATATATAGCCTTTTCTAAAATTAAAAAAAATTATGTTAGTTATTTTTTTTTAATTTAATACATTTTATTGAAAACAAAATGCTATGAAATAGCTTTGCCGCGGCAGTTCTCGAGTGCCACATGTCTGTTTTTAGTGGCGTATCAGTAACGCTCCAAAAGAAAAGGCTATAGCCTTTTCTAAAATAAAAAAAAATTATGTTAGTTATTTTTTTTTAATTTAATACATTTTATTGAAAACAAAATGCTATGAAATAGCTTTGCCGCGGCAGTTCTCGAGTGCCACATGTCTGTTTTTATTGGCGTATCAGTAACGCTCCAAAAGAAAAGGCTATATATAGCCTTTTCTAAAATTAAAAAAAATTATGTTAGTTATTTTTTTTTAATTTAATACATTTTATTGAAAACAAAATGCTATGAAATAGCTTTGCCGCGGCAGTTCTCGAGTGCCACATGTCTGTTTTTATTGGCGTATCAGTAACGCTCCAAAAGAAAAGGCTATAGCCTTTTCTAAAATTAAAAAAAATTATGTTAGTTATTTTTTTTAATTTAATACATTTTATTGAAAACAAAATGCTATGAAATAGCTTTGCCGCGGCAGTTCTCGAGTGCCACATGTCTGTTTTTATTGGAGTATCAGTAACGCTCCAAAAGAAAAGGCTATATATAGCCTTTTCTAAAATTAAAAAAAATCATGTTAGTTATTTGTTTTTAATTTAATACATTTTATTGAAAACAAAATGCTATGAAATAGCTTTGCCGCGGCAGTTCTCGAGTGCCACATGTCTGTTTTTATTGGCGTATCAGTAACGCTCCAAAAGAAAAGGCTATAGCCTTTTCTAAAATTAAAAAAAATTATGTTAGTTATTTTTTTTTAATTTAATACATTTTATTGAAAACAAAATGCTATGAAATAGCTTTGCCGCGGCAGTTCTCGAGTGCCACATGTCTGTTTTTATTGGCGTATCAGTAACGCTCCAAAAGAAAAGGCTATAGCCTTTTCTAAAATTAAAAAAAATTATGTTAGTTATTTTTTTTTAATTTAATACATTTTATTGAAAACAAAATGCTATGAAATAGCTTTGCCGCGGCAGTTCTCGAGTGCCACATGTCTGTTTTTATTGGCGTATCAGTAACGCTCCAAAAGAAAAGGCTATAGCCTTTTCTAAAATTAAAAAAAATTATGTTAGTTATTTTTTTTTTAATTTAATACATTTTATTGAAAACAAAATGCTATGAAATAGCTTTGCCGCGGCAGTTCTCGAGTGCCACATGTCTGTTTTTATTGGCGTATCAGTAACGCTCCAAAAGAAAAGGCTATAGCCTTTTCTAAAATTAAAAAAAATTATGTTAGTTATTTTTTTTTTAATTTAATACATTTTATTGAAAACAAAATGCTATGAAATAGCTTTGCCGCGGCAGTTCTCGAGTGCCACATGTCTGTTTTTATTGGCGTATCAGTAACGCTCCAAAAGAAAAGGCTATAGCCTTTTCTAAAATTAAAAAAAATTATGTTAGTTATTTTTTTTTTAATTTAATACATTTTATTGAAAACAAAATGCTATGAAATAGCTTTGCCGCGGCAGTTCTCGAGTGCCACATGTCTGTTTTTATTGGCGTATCAGTAACGCTCCAAAAGAAAAGGCTATAGCCTTTTCTAAAATTAAAAAAAGTTATGTTAGTTATTTTTTTTTAATTTAATACATTTTATTGAAAACAAAATGCTATGCAATGGCTTTGTCGCGGCAGTTCTCGAGTGCCACATGTCTGTTTTTATTGGCGTATCAGTAACGCTCCAAAAGAAAAGGCTATAGCCTTTTCTAAAATTAAAAAAAATTATGTTAGTTATTTTTTTTTAATTTAATACATTTTATTGAAAACAAAATGCTATGCAATGGCTTTGTCGCGGCAGTTCTCGAGTGCCACATGTCTTTTTTTATTGGCGTATCAGTAACGCTCCAAAAGAAAAGGCTATAGCCTTTTCTAAAATTAAAAAAAATTATGTTAGTTATTTTTTTTTTAATTTAATACATTTTATTGAAAACAAAATGCTATGAAATAGCTTTGCCGCGGCAGTTCTCGAGTGCCACATGTCTGTTTTTATTGGCGTATCAGTAACGCTCCAAAAGAAAAGGCTATAGCCTTTTCTAAAATTAAAAAAAATTATGTTAGTTATTTTTTTTTAATTTAATACATTTTATTGAAAACAAAATGCTATGCAATGGCTTTGTCGCGGCAGTTCTCGAGTGCCACATGTCTGTTTTTATTGGCGTATCAGTAACGCTCCAAAAGAAAAGGCTATAGCCTTTTCTAAAATTAAAAAAAATTATGTTAGTTATTTTTTTTTAATTTAATACATTTTATTGAAAACAAAATGCTATGCAATGGCTTTGTCGCGGCAGTTCTCGAGTGCCACATGTCTGTTTTTATTGGCGTATCAGTAACGCTCCAAAAGAAAAGGCTATAGCCTTTTCTAAAATTAAAAAAAATTATGTTAGTTATTTTTTTTTAATTTAATACATTTTATTGAAAACAAAATGCTATGAAATAGCTTTGCCGCGGCAGTTCTCGAGTGCCACATGTCTGTTTTTATTGGCGTATCAGTAACGCTCCAAAAGAAAAGGCTATAGCCTTTTCTAAAATTAAAAAAAATTATGTTAGTTATTTTTTTTTAATTTAATACATTTTATTGAAAACAAAATGCTATGCAATGGCTTTGTCGCGGCAGTTCTCGAGTGCCACATGTCTGTTTTTATTGGCGTATCAGTAACGCTCCAAAAGAAAAGGCTATAGCCTTTTCTAAAATAAAAAAAAATTATGTTAGTTATTTTTTTTTTAATTTAATACATTTTATTGAAAACAAAATGCTATGAAATAGCTTTGCCGCGGCAGTTCTCGAGTGCCACATGTCTGTTTTTATTGGCGTATCAGTAACGCTCCAAAAGAAAAGGCTATAGCCTTTTCTAAAATTAAAAAAAATTATGTTAGTTATTTTTTTTTAATTTAATACATTTTATTGAAAACAAAATGCTATGCAATGGCTTTGTCGCGGCAGTTCTCGAGTGCCACATGTCTGTTTTTATTGGCGTATCAGTAACGCTCCAAAAGAAAAGGCTATATATAGCCTTTTCTAAAATTAAAAAAAATTATGTTAGTTATTTTTTTTTAATTTAATACATTTTATTGAAAACAAAATGCTATGAAATAGCTTTGCCGCGGCAGTTCTCGAGTGCCACATGTCTGTTTTTAGTGGCGTATCAGTAACGCTCCAAAAGAAAAGGCTATAGCCTTTTCTAAAATAAAAAAAAATTATGTTAGTTATTTTTTTTTAATTTAATACATTTTATTGAAAACAAAATGCTATGAAATAGCTTTGCCGCGGCAGTTCTCGAGTGCCACATGTCTGTTTTTATTGGCGTATCAGTAACGCTCCAAAAGAAAAGGCTATATATAGCCTTTTCTAAAATTAAAAAAAATTATGTTAGTTATTTTTTTTTAATTTAATACATTTTATTGAAAACAAAATGCTATGAAATAGCTTTGCCGCGGCAGTTCTCGAGTGCCACATGTCTGTTTTTATTGGCGTATCAGTAACGCTCCAAAAGAAAAGGCTATAGCCTTTTCTAAAATTAAAAAAAATTATGTTAGTTATTTTTTTTTAATTTAATACATTTTATTGAAAACAAAATGCTATGAAATAGCTTTGCCGCGGCAGTTCTCGAGTGCCACATGTCTGTTTTTATTGGCGTATCAGTAACGCTCCAAAAGAAAAGGCTATATATAGCCTTTTCTAAAATTAAAAAAAATTATGTTAGTTATTTGTTTTTAATTTAATACATTTTATTGAAAACAAAATGCTATGAAATAGCTTTGCCGCGGCAGTTCTCGAGTGCCACATGTCTGTTTTTATTGGCGTATCAGTAACGCTCCAAAAGAAAAGGCTATAGCCTTTTCTAAAATTAAAAAAAATTATGTTAGTTATTTTTTTTTAATTTAATACATTTTATTGAAAACAAAATGCTATGCAATGGCTTTGTCGCGGCAGTTCTCGAGTGCCACATGTCTTTTTTTATTGGCGTATCAGTAACGCTCCAAAAGAAAAGGCTATAGCCTTTTCTAAAATTAAAAAAAATTATGTTAGTTATTTTTTTTTTAATTTAATACATTTTATTGAAAACAAAATGCTATGAAATAGCTTTGCCGCGGCAGTTCTCGAGTGCCACATGTCTGTTTTTATTGGCGTATCAGTAACGCTCCAAAAGAAAAGGCTATATATAGCCTTTTCTAAAATTAAAAAAAATTATGTTAGTTATTTGTTTTTAATTTAATACATTTTATTGAAAACAAAATGCTATGAAATAGCTTTGCCGCGGCAGTTCTCGAGTGCCACATGTCTGTTTTTATTGGCGTATCAGTAACGCTCCAAAAGAAAAGGCTATAGCCTTTTCTAAAATTAAAAAAAATTATGTTAGTTATTTTTTTTTAATTTAATACATTTTATTGAAAACAAAATGCTATGCAATGGCTTTGTCGCGGCAGTTCTCGAGTGCCACATGTCTTTTTTTATTGGCGTATCAGTAACGCTCCAAAAGAAAAGGCTATAGCCTTTTCTAAAATTAAAAAAAATTATGTTAGTTATTTTTTTTTAATTTAATACATTTTATTGAAAACAAAATGCTATGAAATAGCTTTGCCGCGGCAGTTCTCGAGTGCCACATGTCTGTTTTTATTGGCGTATCAGTAACGCTCCAAAAGAAAAGGCTATAGCCTTTTCTAAAATTAAAAAAAATTATGTTAGTTATTTTTTTTTAATTTAATACATTTTATTGAAAACAAAATGCTATGCAATGGCTTTGTCGCGGCAGTTCTCGAGTGCCACATGTCTGTTTTTATTGGCGTATCAGTAACGCTCCAAAAGAAAAGGCTATAGCCTTTTCTAAAATTAAAAAAATTATGTTAGTTATTTTTTTTTTAATTTAATACATTTTATTGAAAACAAAATGCTATGCAATGGCTTTGTCGCGGCAGTTCTCGAGTGCCACATGTCTGTTTTTATTGGCGTATCAGTAACGCTCCAAAAGAAAAGGCTATAGCCTTTTCTAAAATTAAAAAAAATTATGTTAGTTATTTTTTTTTAATTTAATACATTTTATTGAAAACAAAATGCTATGCAATGGCTTTGTCGCGGCAGTTCTCGAGTGCCACATGTCTGTTTTTATTGGCGTATCAGTAACGCTCCAAAAGAAAAGGCTATAGCCTTTTCTAAAATTAAAAAAAATTATGTTAGTTATTTTTTTTTAATTTAATACATTTTATTGAAAACAAAATGCTATGAAATAGCTTTGCCGCGGCAGTTCTCGAGTGCCACATGTCTGTTTTTATTGGCGTATCAGTAACGCTCTAAAAGAAAAGGCTATAGCCTTTTCTAAAATTAAAAAAAATTATGTTAGTTATTTTTTTTAATTTAATACATTTTATTGAAAACAAAATGCTATGCAATGGCTTTGTCGCGGCAGTTCTCGAGTGCCACATGTCTGTTTTTATTGGCGTATCAGTAACGCTCCAAAAGAAAAGGCTATAGCCTTTTCTAAAATTAAAAAAAATTATGTTAGTTATTTTTTTTTAATTTAATACATTTTATTGAAAACAAAATGCTATGCAATGGCTTTGTCGCGGCAGTTCTCGAGTGCCACATGTCTTTTTTTATTGGCGTATCAGTAACGCTCCAAAAGAAAAGGCTATAGCCTTTTCTAAAATTAAAAAAAATTATGTTAGTTATTTTTTTTTTAATTTAATACATTTTATTGAAAACAAAATGCTATGAAATAGCTTTGCCGCGGCAGTTCTCGAGTGCCACATGTCTGTTTTTATTGGCGTATCAGTAACGCTCCAAAAGAAAAGGCTATAGCCTTTTCTAAAATTAAAAAAAATTATGTTAGTTATTTTTTTTTAATTTAATACATTTTATTGAAAACAAAATGCTATGCAATGGCTTTGTCGCGGCAGTTCTCGAGTGCCACATGTCTGTTTTTATTGGCGTATCAGTAACGCTCCAAAAGAAAAGGCTATATAGCCTTTTCTAAAATTAAAAAAAATTATGTTAGTTATTTTTTTTTAATTTAATACATTTTATTGAAAACAAAATGCTATGAAATAGCTTTGCCGCGGCAGTTCTCGAGTGCCACATGTCTGTTTTTAGTGGCGTATCAGTAACGCTCCAAAAGAAAAGGCTATAGCCTTTTCTAAAATAAAAAAAAATTATGTTAGTTATTTTTTTTTAATTTAATACATTTTATTGAAAACAAAATGCTATGAAATAGCTTTGCCGCGGCAGTTCTCGAGTGCCACATGTCTGTTTTTATTGGCGTATCAGTAACGCTCCAAAAGAAAAGGCTATATAGCCTTTTCTAAAATTAAAAAAAATTATGTTAGTTATTTTTTTTTAATTTAATACATTTTATTGAAAACAAAATGCTATGAAATAGCTTTGCCGCGGCAGTTCTCGAGTGCCACATGTCTGTTTTTATTGGCGTATCAGTAACGCTCCAAAAGAAAAGGCTATAGCCTTTTCTAAAATTAAAAAAAATTATGTTAGTTATTTTTTTTAATTTAATACATTTTATTGAAAACAAAATGCTATGAAATAGCTTTGCCGCGGCAGTTCTCGAGTGCCACATGTCTGTTTTTATTGGCGTATCAGTAACGCTCCAAAAGAAAAGGCTATAGCCTTTTCTAAAATTAAAAAAAATTATGTTAGTTATTTGTTTTTTAATTTAATACATTTTATTGAAAACAAAATGCTATGAAATAGCTTTGCCGCGGCAGTTCTCGAGTGCCACATGTCTGTTTTTATTGGCGTATCAGTAACGCTCCAAAAGAAAAGGCTATAGCCTTTTCTAAAATTAAAAAAAATTATGTTAGTTATTTTTTTTTTAATTTAATACATTTTATTGAAAACAAAATGCTATGAAATAGCTTTGCCGCGGCAGTTCTCGAGTGCCACATGTCTGTTTTTATTGGCGTATCAGTAACGCTCCAAAAGAAAAGGCTATAGCCTTTTCTAAAATTAAAAAAAATTATGTTAGTTATTTTTTTTTAATTTAATACATTTTATTGAAAACAAAATGCTATGAAATAGCTTTGCCGCGGCAGTTCTCGAGTGCCACATGTCTGTTTTTATTGGCGTATCAGTAACGCTCCAAAAGAAAAGGCTATAGCCTTTTCTAAAATTAAAAAAAATTATGTTAGTTATTTTTTTTTTAATTTAATACATTTTATTGAAAACAAAATGCTATGAAATAGCTTTGCCGCGGCAGTTCTCGAGTGCCACATGTCTGTTTTTATTGGCGTATCAGTAACGCTCCAAAAGAAAAGGCTATAGCCTTTTCTAAAATTAAAAAAAATTATGTTAGTTATTTTTTTTTTAATTTAATACATTTTATTGAAAACAAAATGCTATGAAATAGCTTTGCCGCGGCAGTTCTCGAGTGCCACATGTCTGTTTTTATTGGCGTATCAGTAACGCTCCAAAAGAAAAGGCTATAGCCTTTTCTAAAATTAAAAAAATTATGTTAGTTATTTTTTTTTTAATTTAATACATTTTATTGAAAACAAAATGCTATGAAATAGCTTTGCCGCGGCAGTTCTCGAGTGCCACATGTCTGTTTTTATTGGCGTATCAGTAACGCTCCAAAAGAAAAGGCTATATATAGCCTTTTCTAAAATTAAAAAAAATTATGTTAGTTATTTTTTTTTAATTTAATACATTTTATTGAAAACAAAATGCTATGAAATAGCTTTGCCGCGGCAGTTCTCGAGTGCCACATGTCTGTTTTTATTGGCGTATCAGTAACGCTCCAAAAGAAAAGGCTATAGCCTTTTCTAAAATTAAAAAAAATTATGTTAGTTATTTTTTTTTTAATTTAATACATTTTATTGAAAACAAAATGCTATGAAATAGCTTTGCCGCGGCAGTTCTCGAGTGCCACATGTCTGTTTTTATTGGCGTATCAGTAACGCTCCAAAAGAAAAGGCTATATATAGCCTTTTCTAAAATTAAAAAAAATTATGTTAGTTATTTGTTTTTAATTTAATACATTTTATTGAAAACAAAATGCTATGAAATAGCTTTGCCGCGGCAGTTCTCGAGTGCCACATGTCTGTTTTTATTGGCGTATCAGTAACGCTCCAAAAGAAAAGGCTATAGCCTTTTCTAAAATTAAAAAAAATTATGTTAGTTATTTTTTTTTAATTTAATACATTTTATTGAAAACAAAATGCTATGAAATAGCTTTGCCGCGGCAGTTCTCGAGTGCCACATGTCTGTTTTTATTGGCGTATCAGTAACGCTCCAAAAGAAAAGGCTATAGCCTTTTCTAAAATTAAAAAAAATTATGTTAGTTATTTTTTTTTAATTTAATACATTTTATTGAAAACAAAATGCTATGAAATAGCTTTGCCGCGGCAGTTCTCGAGTGCCACATGTCTGTTTTTATTGGCGTATCAGTAACGCTCCAAAAGAAAAGGCTATAGCCTTTTCTAAAATTAAAAAAAATTATGTTAGTTATTTTTTTTTTAATTTAATACATTTTATTGAAAACAAAATGCTATGAAATAGCTTTGCCGCGGCAGTTCTCGAGTGCCACATGTCTGTTTTTATTGGCGTATCAGTAACGCTCCAAAAGAAAAGGCTATAGCCTTTTCTAAAATTAAAAAAAATTATGTTAGTTATTTTTTTTTTAATTTAATACATTTTATTGAAAACAAAATGCTATGAAATAGCTTTGCCGCGGCAGTTCTCGAGTGCCACATGTCTGTTTTTATTGGCGTATCAGTAACGCTCCAAAAGAAAAGGCTATAGCCTTTTCTAAAATTAAAAAAAATTATGTTAGTTATTTTTTTTTAATTTAATACATTTTATTGAAAACAAAATGCTATGAAATAGCTTTGCCGCGGCAGTTCTCGAGTGCCACATGTCTGTTTTTATTGGCGTATCAGTAACGCTCCAAAAGAAAAGGCTATAGCCTTTTCTAAAATTAAAAAAAATTATGTTAGTTATTTTTTTTTTAATTTAATACATTTTATTGAAAACAAAATGCTATGAAATAGCTTTGCCGCGGCAGTTCTCGAGTGCCACATGTCTGTTTTTATTGGCGTATCAGTAACGCTCCAAAAGAAAAGGCTATAGCCTTTTCTAAAATTAAAAAAAATTATGTTAGTTATTTTTTTTTAATTTAATACATTTTATTGAAAACAAAATGCTATGCAATGGCTTTGTCGCGGCAGTTCTCGAGTGCCACATGTCTTTTTTTATTGGCGTATCAGTAACGCTCCAAAAGAAAAGGCTATAGCCTTTTCTAAAATTAAAAAAAATTATGTTAGTTATTTTTTTTTTAATTTAATACATTTTATTGAAAACAAAATGCTATGAAATAGCTTTGCCGCGGCAGTTCTCGAGTGCCACATGTCTGTTTTTATTGGCGTATCAGTAACGCTCCAAAAGAAAAGGCTATAGCCTTTTCTAAATTAAAAAAAATTATGTTAGTTATTTTTTTTTTAATTTAATACATTTTATTGAAAACAAAATGCTATGAAATAGCTTTGCCGCGGCAGTTCTCGAGTGCCACATGTCTGTTTTTATTGGCGTATCAGTAACGCTCCAAAAGAAAAGGCTATAGCCTTTTCTAAAATGAAAAAAAATTATGTTAGTTATTTTTTTTTAATTTAATACATTTTATTGAAAACAAAATGCTATGCAATGGCTTTGTCGCGGCAGTTCTCGAGTGCCACATGTCTGTTTTTATTGGCGTATCAGTAACGCTCCAAAAGAAAAGGCTATAGCCTTTTCTAAAATTAAAAAAAATTATGTTAGTTATTTTTTTTTTAATTTAATACATTTTATTGAAAACAAAATGCTATGAAATAGCTTTGCCGCGGCAGTTCTCGAGTGCCACATGTCTGTTTTTATTGGCGTATCAGTAACGCTCCAAAAGAAAAGGCTATAGCCTTTTCTAAAATTAAAAAAAATTATGTTAGTTATTTTTTTTTTTAATTTAATACATTTTATTGAAAACAAAATGCTATGAAATAGCTTTGCCGCGGCAGTTCTCGAGTGCCACATGTCTGTTTTTATTGGCGTATCAGTAACGCTCCAAAAGAAAAGGCTATAGCCTTTTCTAAAATTAAAAAAAATTATGTTAGTTATTTTTTTTTTAATTTAATACATTTTATTGAAAACAAAATGCTATGAAATAGCTTTGCCGCGGCAGTTCTCGAGTGCCACATGTCTGTTTTTATTGGCGTATCAGTAACGCTCCAAAAGAAAAGGCTATAGCCTTTTCTAAAATTAAAAAAAATTATGTTAGTTATTTTTTTTTTTAATTTAATACATTTTATTGAAAACAAAATGCTATGAAATAGCTTTGCCGCGGCAGTTCTCGAGTGCCACATGTCTGTTTTTATTGGCGTATCAGTAACGCTCCAAAAGAAAAGGCTATAGCCTTTTCTAAAATTAAAAAAAATTATGTTAGTTATTTTTTTTTTAATTTAATACATTTTATTGAAAACAAAATGCTATGAAATAGCTTTGCCGCGGCAGTTCTCGAGTGCCACATGTCTGTTTTTATTGGCGTATCAGTAACGCTCCAAAAGAAAAGGCTATAGCCTTTTCTAAATTAAAAAAAATTATGTTAGTTATTTTTTTTTTAATTTAATACATTTTATTGAAAACAAAATGCTATGAAATAGCTTTGCCGCGGCAGTTCTCGAGTGCCACATGTCTGTTTTTATTTGCGTATTAGTAACGCTCCAAAAGAAAAGGCTATAGCCTTTTCTAAAATTAAAAAAAATTATGTTAGTTATTTTTTTTTTAATTTAATACATTTTATTGAAAACAAAATGCTATGAAATAGCTTTGCCGCGGCAGTTCTCGAGTGCCACATGTCTGTTTTTATTGGCGTATCAGTAACGCTCCAAAAGAAAAGGCTATAGCCTTTTCTAAAATTAAAAAAAATTATGTTAGTTATTTTTTTTTAATTTAATACATTTTATTGAAAACAAAATGCTATGAAATAGCTTTGCCGCGGCAGTTCTCGAGTGCCACATGTCTGTTTTTATTGGCGTATCAGTAACGCTCCAAAAGAAAAGGCTATAGCCTTTTCTAAAATTAAAAAAAATTATGTTAGTTATTTTTTTTTTAATTTAATACATTTTATTGAAAACAAAATGCTATGAAATAGCTTTGCCGCGGCAGTTCTCGAGTGCCACATCTCTGTTTTTATTGGCGTATCAGTAACGCTCCAAAAGAAAAGGCTATAGCCTTTTCTAAAATTAAAAAAAATTATGTTAGTTATTTTTTTTTTAATTTAATACATTTTATTGAAAACAAAATGCTATGAAATAGCTTTGCCGCGGCAGTTCTCGAGTGCCACATGTCTGTTTTTATTGGCGTATCAGTAACGCTCCAAAAGAAAAGGCTATAGCCTTTTCTAAAATTAAAAAAAATTATGTTAGTTATTTTTTTTTTAATTTAATACATTTTATTGAAAACAAAATGCTATGAAATAGCTTTGCCGCGGCAGTTCTCGAGTGCCACATGTCTGTTTTTATTGGCGTATCAGTAACGCTCCAAAAGAAAAGGCTATAGCCTTTTCTAAAATTAAAAAAAATTATGTTAGTTATTTTTTTTTTAATTTAATACATTTTATTGAAAACAAAATGCTATGAAATAGCTTTGCCGCGGCAGTTCTCGAGTGCCACATGTCTGTTTTTATTGGCGTATCAGTAACGCTCCAAAAGAAAAGGCTATAGCCTTTTCTAAAATTAAAAAAAATTATGTTAGTTATTTTTTTTTTAATTTAATACATTTTATTGAAAACAAAATGCTATGAAATAGCTTTGCCGCGGCAGTTCTCGAGTGCCACATGTCTGTTTTTATTGGCGTATCAGTAACGCTCCAAAAGAAAAGGCTATAGCCCTTTTCTAAATTAAAAAAAATTATGTTAGTTATTTTTTTTTTAATTTAATACATTTTATTGAAAACAAAATGCTATGAAATAGCTTTGCCGCGGCAGTTCTCGAGTGCCACATGTCTGTTTTTATTGGCGTATCAGTAACGCTCCAAAAGAAAAGGCTATAGCCTTTTCTAAAATTAAAAAAAATTATGTTAGTTATTTTTTTTTAATTTAATACATTTTATTGAAAACAAAATGCTATGCAATGGCTTTGTCGCGGCAGTTCTCGAGTGCCACATGTCTGTTTTTATTGCGTATCAGTAACGCTCCAAAAGAAAAGGCTATATATAGCCTTTTCTAAAATTAAAAAAATTATGTTAGTTATTTTTTTTTAATTTAATACATTTTATTGAAAACAAAATGCTATGAAATAGCTTTGCCGCGGCAGTTCTCGAGTGCCACATGTCTGTTTTTAGTGGCGTATCAGTAACGCTCCAAAAGAAAAGGCTATAGCCTTTTCTAAAATAAAAAAAAATTATGTTAGTTATTTTTTTTTAATTTAATACATTTTATTGAAAACAAAATGCTATGAAATAGCTTTGCCGCGGCAGTTCTCGAGTGCCACATGTCTGTTTTTATTGGCGTATCAGTAACGCTCCAAAAGAAAAGGCTATAGCCTTTTCTAAAATTAAAAAAAATTATGTTAGTTATTTTTTTTTAATTTAATACATTTTATTGAAAACAAAATGCTATGAAATAGCTTTGCCGCGGCAGTTCTCGAGTGCCACATGTCTGTTTTTATTGGCGTATCAGTAACGCTCCAAAAGAAAAGGCTATATATAGCCTTTTCTAAAATTAAAAAAAATTATGTTAGTTATTTGTTTTTAATTTAATACATTTTATTGAAAACAAAATGCTATGAAATAGCTTTGCCGCGGCAGTTCTCGAGTGCCACATGTCTGTTTTTATTGGCGTATCAGTAACGCTCCAAAAGAAAAGGCTATAGCCTTTTCTAAAATTAAAAAAAATTATGTTAGTTATTTTTTTTTAATTTAATACATTTTATTGAAAACAAAATGCTATGAAATAGCTTTGCCGCGGCAGTTCTCGAGTGCCACATGTCTGTTTTTATTGGCGTATCAGTAACGCTCCAAAAGAAAAGGCTATAGCCTTTTCTAAAATTAAAAAAAATTATGTTAGTTATTTTTTTTTAATTTAATACATTTTATTGAAAATAAAATGCTATGAAATAGCTTTGCCGCGGCAGTTCTCGAGTGCCACATGTCTGTTTTTATTGGCGTATCAGTAACGCTCCAAAAGAAAAGGCTATAGCCTTTTCTAAAATTAAAAAAAATTATGTTAGTTATTTTTTTTTTAATTTAATACATTTTATTGAAAACAAAATGCTATGAAATAGCTTTGCCGCGGCAGTTCTCGAGTGCCACATGTCTGTTTTTATTGGCGTATCAGTAACGCTCCAAAAGAAAAGGCTATAGCCTTTTCTAAAATTAAAAAAAATTATGTTAGTTATTTTTTTTTAATTTAATACATTTTATTGAAAACAAAATGCTATGAAATAGCTTTGCCGCGGCAGTTCTCGAGTGCCACATGTCTGTTTTTATTGGCGTATCAGTAACGCTCCAAAAGAAAAGGCTATAGCCTTTTCTAAAATTAAAAAAAATTATGTTAGTTATTTTTTTTTTAATTTAATACATTTTATTGAAAACAAAATGCTATGAAATAGCTTTGCCGCGGCAGTTCTCGAGTGCCACATGTCTGTTTTTATTGGCGTATCAGTAACGCTCCAAAAGAAAAGGCTATAGCCTTTTCTAAAATTAAAAAAAATTATGTTAGTTATTTTTTTTTTAATTTAATACATTTTATTGAAAACAAAATGCTATGAAATAGCTTTGCCGCGGCAGTTCTCGAGTGCCACATGTCTGTTTTTATTGGCGTATCAGTAACGCTCCAAAAGAAAAGGCTATAGCCTTTTCTAAAATTAAAAAAAATTATGTTAGTTATTTTTTTTTTAATTTAATACATTTTATTGAAAACAAAATGCTATGAAATAGCTTTGCCGCGGCAGTTCTCGAGTGCCACATGTCTGTTTTTATTGGCGTATCAGTAACGCTCCAAAAGAAAAGGCTATAGCCTTTTCTAAAATTAAAAAAAATTATGTTAGTTATTTTTTTTTTAATTTAATACATTTTATTGAAAACAAAATGCTATGAAATAGCTTTGCCGCGGCAGTTCTCGAGTGCCACATGTCTGTTTTTATTGGCGTATCAGTAACGCTCCAAAAGAAAAGTAACGCTCCAAAAGAAAAGGCTATAGCCTTTTCTAAAATTAAAAAAAAATTATGTTAGTTAGTTTTTTTATTTTTAATTTAATACATTTTATTGAAAACAAAATGCTATGAAATAGCTTTGCCGC
This sequence comes from Gymnocheta viridis, assembly GCA_956483585.1. Lineage (NCBI taxonomy): Eukaryota > Metazoa > Arthropoda > Insecta > Diptera > Tachinidae > Gymnocheta > Gymnocheta viridis. Next base: position 59,192 of record CATQFJ010000217.1, read on the forward strand.
GGCAGTTCTCGAGTGCCACATGTCTGTTTTTATTGGCGTATCAGTAACGCTCCAAAAGAAAAGGCTATATATAGCCTTTTCTAAAATTAAAAAAAATTATGTTAGTTATTTTTTTTTAATTTAATACATTTTATTGAAAACAAAAATGCTATGAAA